>JAFVLL020025694.1:0-13508 GCA_021397915.2 Tor tambroides | reverse complement strand
GAGAACTCACACAGATGGTTAGTGAATCAAATGGTGGTTTATTTGAGCAGTATGGCAATAGCAGGTAAGTAGAGACTTTGCAGATGTACTTGAGATGGTGACTTGATAATGAATACTGGCTCTTGTCTTTACCAGGAACTCGTGGACAGGATGATGGCTCACACCTCGTGAACGGACGGAACACACAACTGACGATCGCTGGAGATGACAGGACACTGGAGACGGAGGAAGACTGCTTGGACGACAAGACAGGAGATAAGTAAACATTCAGGTAAGTATCAAGGATACTAGAGCGTTAGGATGAGTCCTCTTCGTGTGAACGAGACCGGACGTCTGACTGGTGCGAGGTGTGAGCTTTTATGGTGCGTGTTGATGAAGTGCTGATGGCGTGCAGGTGCGTTCAGTTAATACTCGGGTGATGCGGTGCGCTGTGGTTGGTTGTCGTGGGAGCCTGGTCGATCTGTGACATATATATTATAATGACAAGAAATAATCTCATGATGATTCAGCATTGATTTAGAAGAGAAAATTAATAAAAATAAGCTAAATGACAAGAAAGAACATCTTCTATTTGTCTTCTGTTTGTCCAAAAGTCTTCAATGAGAACAACTGACACTCAATTTTAACCACACTTGCATTTACGAATACAGACCAATATGATCAATCTGACTGTGATATCTTGCGTAGCTGAAACCATTGAATCCATCATAAGGCCTTTTCCCTTGCAACAAAACCACAAACACAGTCATGCAAGTGTTAGCAAATGAAGCCATCCCTCTCTGGGAGTGCCAGCTTACATGGAATCTGATCAGCGATCATTTTATTGGAAGTATAATAAAAGTTGTGTGCAATGTTAACATCCGGGAAACTTCTACCAGTTTTTACTGACAACAGAGATGGTCAAGTGTATAAATAGCACCAGAAAATACCAGGTGTTAAGCAGACAGAACAGCACCAAAACCACTGTACTGATGCTCTGATCACAGATCTGACTGTAAGCAGCATCATTTAAAGCACAGACATACACTGATATAAATTTATAACTAAGTGTTGTGAAGCAACTTTTAATAAAGAGATTTTCCCAGTTTGCAACACAGTGCTGTGTAAGTTCAACTGCAACAGCAGTGCTGTGCAAGTTCGACTGAAACACCAGCAGTCAGATATTGCTAATAAAACTCTTGCCCTTTTTCTTTGCAGAAACATGATTATGATAATGATACATGCCTTTGTAAACTAAAATCTTACTCCTGATGGCATGAAATCTTAAGAGGTTAAAGCCTTCTGCAACAACTGGCTAAGGCTGTCTAAGAGGGGAAAAAAAACATTGCTTCCTAAGCTGCGGAGACTTAGCTGTGATTCTCATAGATCTCTCATTTTTGCGTTGCAGATATTTCTTCTAAAATTCCTTAGGAGAAATATACAAGCAGACACAAATGAGACATGAGAAATATTTGAAAGATAAGGAGTTAAAACTGAGAATGTGCTGTGAGAAACAAGGGAGATCTCTTTATTGTCTTTTTGTTATCTCTTTTAAAACACTATTATAAAAATGTTTTATTGCTCAGAGGATCTTTTTGTTTTTTACAAGACAGAGCTGTATAGTTTATGTGCATTTGCACATCATTTGTTCTTGTTCATGTACCAGATGTCTTTATTAAAACTGACTTACAGAAACAGCAACCCTGGAGCTTTATTTGCTGAAAGGCACAGTGGCTTATGACTAAATCCTTGACTAACTTGATTATTAATATTATATTGTAGTATTAAGAAATGTTTGAGTTCATTTTGAGACATTTGAATTGGTGCACACTTAGTAACATTGTTGAGGTCTCTTCTAAATTTTAGAGAAGACAATGTGAGAACACCACAGTTTCTAGCTAAGGAGAAAAGTCTGAACACATTGTGTGATGTTGTTGAGGTTTCTTAAAACTTTAAAGGAGACCAGTGGGAGAATATTAGATTTTTTGTCTCAGGAGACAAATATGAGAAGCAGGAGACTCCATTTGATGTCCATGTAATCTCATTTATAGGAGAAACATTTGCGATGTTTCGCTACCTTTAAATCATCCAGACTAAGTATATCTAAATCCACTACACTCTATCACAGTAAAGAATATGATAATTAAATGAGACCTGCTTATGCCTTTGAAAGACAGAGACCTTATTTACCATTCACACTTGTGTTATTATGTGTTCTTGTGCTTATGTTACAACCCTCTTCTCAATAACACCAAATTCATCAGTGTTCAATTATTGCATGGTCGCTCAGAAGTTGTTCAGCTGTCTCAGTGAAATGGCTCCTTCACCAAATCTGTTCCTGAAGGTCTGGAGGGTTCCCTGCAAACCACACCTTCTGAGGTGACAGAGGACTTCTTGGGTAAACTAGTGAGAATGCCACTGTGCAGAGGGCCTGTGTACGCCTGGTCACTTCATGCGTTTTCTCTGATGGGATAGCTATCCGGTCGTGAAAAGACCAGGTGTAAATGCCCTCTGAAAACGGATTAGATCCAATCGCTCAAACCAATTGACCGTTCGCAAAACCCGCCCACCCTTAGTTACTGTTGCCATGACCGACAAACAATGCCGCTCTCACACTATACACATGTTCTCACAGTGAAAAATACATTGCAGAGCAAAGAGGAAACTGACAAAACACCAACAGAGAAGACAGCGCAGGTTACTTCTGATGCGAAACAAGGTCTCAGGACCCCTCAGCTTTTAAACTGTGTCATTTTTATAGAAATTCAAACAATAAATACCGTTTTGTAGCTCTTCAATGTGTCATGACAGATCGCTGTATTGCCTCAGTTCAAACACGTGAACCGATCGTCTTTTCATATTTACTTAAAGCACGAAATGAACATGAATAAACATCAGAAAGTGTTTTATTTCAACCGCGGAACACACCATTTTTCAAGTTTAAGTCCACCGAAGTTAATCTGCTCTCCTGTCTGATTTGTGGTTAAGGCTAGAAGGAGACAGCTGCAGCTACTGGGCATGCATATTTACATATTTTCTGAGCCAACAATATAACGTGAAACCTATAAAAATGGTTTTAAAAAGCACATAGCGCCATAGTTTCCACAGTGACGGTCTTTTTGCAGTAAAGCACCTGTCAGTTTAATGAGAGGGAAGATGACATGAAGCGACGCGGTTAACCTGCATTGAAAACAGATGAGTGCACAAGTGCATATAAAGCTCCCGATCGGGGTGAAGTTCATGGGATTTTGTCCACAGAATGATAAGAGCACACGTTTTAACATATTATTTTATTATTTAACACTCAGTATTGAACTTAAGCGCTGCAAGCCATGCATACAGCGTCGGACATGACAGGTTTTCTGGTATGCAAAACAAGTACTTTAAAGGAATACCTTAGCTTTTTGCCGTTACCGTGGCAGCCAACAACAGCACAACTTAAATCTCCGCACATATTTATATTTAGTTATATTGAAAAAGTTTCAATTCAGTCGATCTTTTTTACCCCGTTTTAACATGTATTTCTATGGAGACCTGTCGTAGCTGTCGGGCAAGATGGCGGATAGCAGCGGCGGCACATAATCTCTGCGTTCTGATTGGTCAGATCGCCTGTCAATCAAGCTCTTTGCGAACGGTCAATTAAGGGGTGGGCCACATTCCAGACGAAACTGGACAAGTGTAAATGCATCTGGTTTTTGAAACCACATGTTAATTTTACTCCTCCCAAAAAGTTAAAATAATAAATGCGTGAGAGCGTGTTATATGCTATTTGATATGTTATAGTCAGTTATGACACCGCTACCCGCGCGGATGAGTAGCTGTTTAACAAGCCTACGAGCAAACTGCAGCAGAAACTGAAAGTAAGTCGCAGGCACTTAACACACAATCATCTTTATTAAAAGTAAGACTAAAGTATCTTTCCAGTGCTGATGCTGCGCTCTCTCATATTGCGGTCTTTGATATTCAATTTAGCTGATAATGAATAAAATGCATCCATTACCTGTTGCTTTCGTTGAGGTGAACTCCATTAAATTTGCATATAGTGCGGGAATTGAACATCGGATTATATCTGTTTAATTGCGAAGACATATTTATGTGGCCAAGTGTAAATGGAAACATTTTAACAAACCCGATATCCGATAAGTGAAAACGCAGAAAGTGACCAGGTTTAAACAGGAACAGATGTTTCCCCAGAGTGGAATGGCACTTTACAAAGACACTTTACATATACTTGATCGAAAAAATGAACTTTGTCGCAGCCCTTGGCTTCGTTAATATGAGGCAGAGAGTCTCAAACGGGTGCAATCTGTTTTATTATTCTGGAACCAGCATAACCACCGTGAAAACTAGAAGTAAACACACAAATAGCTGGTTAAGCCTTTGGCATAACACAAATTTACAAATAAATCCCCACAGCTTTACAGTGCATCATCATGCATTTGTACATATGCAATGCACATTAAATGACCTTTAAAGCTATTTAAAATAACAACACATAAACAATAATTTGCTCAGTTAACACATGAAACTTTCCTGGTACAAGATACACAAAACAATTTCCAGAAACAGTCCATGAAGACATTTTACATCATTAAAGATTTTTCGTCTCTTAAACATGGAACTCGCTCGATCCGCTCACCAAGGGTGCAAACTTTAAACTTGCTGCTTCCTGAGTTAGCCACTAGCTGGATGATCTCTGGGATATGAACTGAGCTTCTGAGACGAGAGAAATCCGACGAGCGAAACTGTTGATCGACTATACAGGTCCTAGTGGGCTCACAGCCTCAAACCCAGTCACATGAATGACCTGACTGTGAATGAATTACCTCTAGCGACCTCTAGTGGGCACTTACAAGCTTGGTACGTAATCATCCTCAGTGTTGCCAGACTGGGCGGGTTTACTTTCCCAATTGGGCGGTTTTGAATTTGATTGTGCGGGTAAATATTGGCTTGGGCGAGTGGACGAAATTTGGGATGGTTTTAGGTCAGTTTGGCGTTTTTCAAAACCAGTCATCACAAACACACACGCACGCTGCAAAGACGACTGGTGTTGATGTTGATGATTCATGAGTGATGGGTTTTTAGCGCGATAACGGATCAGTGGAGAGTGTTTTAACTCTCAAAACGTGAATTACACCTGTTGAGGGAGATGACACAAAGGCTATATCACTGCAACTCTGAAATCAGAGAACAGTTAAATTATTTAATCAAAATCTATTTATATCTATACGATCCTGTCTTTTATGTTTTAAACGGTCCAGATTGGTATCCTTTAAAGATGCTGGACTTGTTAGTTTTGACTGTGAAAGTTCTATATTTTGTTCAATATGAACTTCACGAAAGACTTCTGTGTGAAATTATAGTGCGAAACGAATTATTGTTGTTGTTAAATTTTTTTATTGTCGGATTATCATACAGAGTTTTGACTGTCATGGTGTGTGCATGAAGTGTGAAATACCTATAATTACGTTGCTTATTCTGATCACTTATATTGGGCACTTTTTTAAAATTTAAATGCTGACTGTTGAGAATTGAAAATGATGCATGTGTTTTTCGAGGGTATCGGTTAATTTCTTGATTGCCGTTTTGACAGTGTCTGCTTGCATATTTTAATCATATTTGGTAGTTCTCTTTAATATATTTGCCCCGATTTGATCCATGGGAAATTTATCTAGCATAATATTTATATTATTTTGTCGTCATTATTTCGTTATAAGGAGTTTAAAATGGCTCTTATCAACATTCTATCACATTGTTTTGACAGTTAAAGTTTTGGGCAGTTTTTGGGCGGGTTTTTGTGAGCTTTTGGGCTGGAAATCGTCCAAACAATCTGGCAACACTGACACCACAATAAGCAAGTACAAATCTGACCAAGTGGATTCGGAGTAGGAGAGAGTGGGGTAAGATGAACCATTTTTACTTATGTGGTCCTCAAGATAAGGAAAAATGAGGCAGAAGTACAATGAAAGTATCTAAAGTAATTTCAGGATGTTCCCTATCATTTTAAATTATCATAATGTATAAATGGTTCTAAAAATATGACTTCTTATATAATGATGAGTCTGAAATAAAAATGATGATGACACATAAACTAAGAGACGTGTAATAATTTGTGTGATGTTGCAGTTTTCTAGCCATCAACAAAAATGAATTAGAAACTAGGTCGGTTAATTCGTTAATTAATTCCCGCTCATTTCTGCTGACTTGCAGGCTTGATTTCTTTCCGCGCCTCTACACTAGGCGGCAGCACTCGCTCCCTCCGCGTTCAGCGCCTCTGCGCTTGATCTTCCAGTAGAAGAAAAAACTCCCACCGTCTTTCTTTTTTTCAAAATGGCCGAATACTTGGCGTCGATTTTCGGAACAGAAAAAGACAAGTAAGTAATTGAAATATTCTCGAAATATTGCATGCATTTGATTATTCTCAACAGTCATATGCATTGTTACAAACCGCTGATAATGGGTAGAATATAAAATTATTAGTATTTTCTGTCTCGCGCCTCGTGTGGTCATCACTGACCTGTTTGCCAACCTCGCGCCTAGTAAAACAACAGTAACGTTAATGCTACTAAATATTTGCCTCACGCCGCAGAACTATCATGTACTGCACAATCGTTATATTATGCTTATTTTGATTTTGTATCGTTTGCTTCAGCCTCGTCGTGGCTCCATTGCGTTTCATTCATTGTTGATCGATCGTATTTACAAGGTTCTCTGCAAAAGCTCATCTTCTCTATATTTCATTGTTGTTTAAATCTGCGTTTGACTTCTTGTTATTTTTCATTTTAGTATCGTGGAAAGAAATAGTCGTGTGAACAGTAGAGCAAGTGTTTGTATTTTGAACCTCTCTTGTTTTCAACAGGGTCAACTGCTCTTTCTACTTTAAAATTGGAGCATGTCGCCACGGTGACCGATGCTCTAGACTCCATAACAAGCCCACGTTCAGTCAGGTACGCGCCAGCTCTTACAGCAGTGGTCCTCTGATGTACTTCTGCATGATTCTTCTGGTTTGTAATTGTTCATTGTAATTCACGTTTGATTTGTTTCAGACCATTGCTCTGCTGAACATTTACCGGAACCCACAAAACACAGCCCAGTCTGCAGATGGCATAAGTGAGTCTTGCTCATATGCACAGCTTGAAGTCAGGCTACACATTCACAGAAACAAACAACATCCAGGAGTTACTGCAGTCATTACTGTAACTGACTGCATGCATGTGTCTGCTTTCTTTTATCAGATGCTGTGAGTGATGTGGAGATGCAGGAACACTATGATGAGTTCTTTGAGGTAGGTGGGTGGACTATCTTTGAAAGTTTTGGGGAGATGGTGAGGATGACAGGTCATGCCTAAAACAACCTCAATATAATTATGATTCAAGCCATTACAGATTTCCCACAATCAGAGAAACAATGGGATTATTATTCAAAATAGTCTTTTCTAAGCTCCTTTGCAAAGTTCAATTCAATTTCAAGGACATTTCAGTAGGAGTATTTACAGGTGCATCTCAATAAATTAGAATGTCGTGAAAAAGTTCATTTTTTCTTGTAAGTTATTTCAAAAAGTGAAACTTTCATATATTTTAGATTCATTGCATGTAAAGTAAAACATTTCAAAAGTTTTTTTGTTTTAATTTTGATGATTAGAGCTTACAGCTCATGAAAGTCAAAAATCAGTATCTCAAAATATTAGAATATTTACATTTGAGTTTCAATTAATGACCATCTCTACAGTATAAATTCCGGGTATCTCTTGTTCTTTGAAACCACAATAATGGAGAAGACTGCTGACTTGGCAATGATCCAGAAGACGAACATTGACGCCCTCCACAAAGAGGGTAAGTCACAGAGGGTCATTACTGAAAGGTGTGGCTGTTCAAGGAGTGCTGTATCAAAGCATATTAAATGCAAAGTTGACTGGAAGGAAGAATTTGGGTAGGAAAAGGTGCACAAGCAACAGGGATGACTGCAAGCTTGAGAATACTGTCAAGCAAAGCCGATTCAAACACTTGTGAGAGCTTCACTGTGGACTGAAGCTGGAGTCAGTGCATCAAGAGTCACCATGCTCAGACGTCTTCAGGAAAAGGGCTACCAAGCCACTTCTGAAACAGAAACAACATCAGAAGCGTCTTACCTGGGCTAAGGAGAAAAAGAACTGGACTGTTGCTCAGTGGTCCAAAGTCCTCTTTTCAGATGAAAGTAAATTTTGCATTTCATTTGGAAATCAAGGTCCCAGAGTCTGGAGGAAGAGTGGAGAGGCACAGAATCCATGTTGCTTGAAGTCCAGTGTGAAGTTTCCACAGTCAGTGATGATTTGGGCTGCCATGTCATCTGCTGGTGTTGGTCCACTGTGTTTTCTGAAGTCCACAGTCAACGCAGCCATCTACCAGGAAATTTTAGAGCACTTCATGCTTCCTTCTGCTGACAAGCTTTATGGAGATGCTGATTTCATTTTCCAGCAGGACTTGGCACCTGCCCACACTGCCAAAGGTACCAAAAGCTGCTTCAATGACCATGGTGTTACTGTGCTTGATTGGCCAGCAAACTCGCCTGACCTGAACCCCATAGAGAATCTATGGGGTATTGTCAAGAGGAAGATGAGAGACACCAGACCCAACAATGCAGATGACCTGAAGGCCGCTATCAAAGCAACCTGGGCTTCCATACCACCTCAGCAGTGCCACAAACTGATCACCTCCATGCCACGCAAAATTGAGGCTGTAATTAAAGCAAAAGGAGCCCCTACCAAGTATTGAGTATATATACAGTAAATGAACATACTTTCCAGAAGGCCAACAATTCACTAAAAATGTTTTTTTAATTGGTCTTATGGAGTATTCTAATTTGTTGAGATAGTGAATTGGTGGGTTTTTGTTAAATGTGAGCCTAAATCATCACAATTAAAAGAACCAAAGACAAACTACTTCAGTCTGTGTGCATTGAATATTTAATACATGAGTTTCACAATTTGAGTTGAATTACTGAAATAAATGAACTTTTCCACGACATTCTAATTTATTGAGATGCACCTGTACTTGCTCTGTTCCACATTATTGCATAGGCTAGATATTGCTGTTGTATAAAGTACATTTTCTTTCGAACAGTTGTGAATTTGTAAGCAAATGATTATTCTCAAAGAATTTTCCTGGACCAATTGTTATTGAAATCTGGTCAAGGCCCCCAAAATAACTGCTCTGCATATAACCTTGATTCTACCATTCATAAATTGTTTTTTAAAGAAATTAAAAGCAGCACTCAAAACTTTTTCATTGTTACAGAAGATTTCTATTTCAAATAAATGCTGTTCTTTTAAACAATCTCGTCAAAAAGCCCTGTAAAAATGTTTTGTACAAAAATATGAATCAGCACTGCTGTTTTTAACAATGATAAGGAATGTCCAATTTTAAGTAATATTAGGCAACTTTTTTTATTCAGAAAATATATTAGTGGACATTTTCAAAAAGAATTCTCCTGGGGCGATTTAAAAAAAAAAAATAAAATTTTTTGTCATGCATTAAGCTGAAAGACTCTATATAATTGTTCTTAATACTTTTGTTTTTGTTATTATTTTTATTATATGCATGTTTTTGTATATTTGTACTTTTATTTATTTATATAATTTTCAAACAAAATTATATAATTGTTTTGAAATGATATATGTGAAATTGAAATGTTTCCTCTTGCCATGAATACAGCCACTGTTGCTGACATGGTGTTAAATCATATATAAATAAATTCAACAATGATAAGAGAAGAATTGTTTCTTGAGCAGCAAATTAGCATATTAAATTGGTTTCTGAAGGATCATGTGACACTGAAGACTGGAATAAATTACATTTTAAAATATATACAAATAGAAAATAGTTATTTTCAATAACATTTCAAAATATGAGCTGTATTTTTTTTTTTTTATCATAAGTTGTAGCTGTAGTGAGCCTAAGAGACTTCTTTCAAAAAACATTGAAAAATCTTACCTACTCCAAACTTTTAAATGGTGGTGTATGTCTTAGGACAGCTGTTCTTCAGAATGATGGGACAGACGTAGACGGTACAGTTTGGCCCTGTTTGTTGCATCAGTTGTTTTTAGGCTGCAGATTTTATGCTGCAATATCACTTTAAATTCTTTGTTTACAGGAGGTCTTCACTGAAATGGAGGAGAAATATGGAGAGGTTGAGGAGATGAATGTGTGTGATAATTTAGGAGATCACTTGGTGGGAAATGTCTATGTGAAGGTGAGAATTTGTAGTGTATTTACGTTGTAATTTATTTTAATTTACTGCTTTAAAACTGATTGTCGTCGTTGTTGAACTTTGTAATAAAAAGTTAGAATTTCAAACTCAGAATTTGTGATTCAATAGTTAAATGTATCTCTATGTTCTAACTGTTGTATGTGCTATTTTTGTTTATAGCTAGTGTTCATTTTGGTTTTGCCACCATTGCAGTAATCAACTTGAGGTTGTTTTATAAAGGTTAAATGTATCTTTGTGCTCAAACACACCTTAGTGCTGAGGAACAACTAAAACTTAGTTTTTTGTGTGTGCAGTTCCGCCGTGAGGAAGATGCAGAGAAAGCGGTGATTAACTTAAATAACCGCTGGTTTAATGGCCAGCCCATCCATGCTGAGCTCTCACCTGTGACCGATTTCAGAGAGGCCTGTTGTCGACAGTATGAAATGGGGTAAGTGACTAAATAAGCATCAGAGATTGCTGCACATCCTCCCTTCTACAGGAGCACACAAAAAACAGCAGCACACTCTAAAGCTGCATTCCCACAGATAAATGTTTCCCTCCCTCCCCTCTTCAAATTAATGTTTACTGATACCTGGTGCCTAAACCTGAGCAGCTGTCCAATTGCACATGATTTGTTGATTCGGGTGAAGGTTTGTGCTGAAATAGTGTGGTGTTTTCTTAAACAGTTTTCCAGTGGCTTCACTGGCTATGTTTACATGCAACCAAATAATCCGTTTGTAATCGGATTAACGGCTCAATCGGACTGAAAAGCCTTCATGTAAACCCCTTAATCGATCCGATTGAGCTCGATCGGAATGAAATTTCAATCGGATTGAAGGGGGTGGTTTATATCTTTTCTAATACGATTGAGAGTGCATGTAAACACTTGATCGGATTGAAACCCGAAACTGAAAGGACTGCGCATGTGCAATGACGCAGAAATAGTGTAATGACGTATGACGCGCGGAACAAGCAGTTCTTCCTGTTGATTAAAGTGTCGTATAAATGCGTGTCCTGTCTTTATAAAACTCTCCTTTCACTCGGCAACTGTGAAGTAGAGCAGGACAACGTCCCACCAGTTCCTGTTTTGGATTCTCATCCACAGACGACTGGTTTTGGGCGCGGGGAGGGGCATTTTTACTGTGTGATAAATATGAGCAGCACGATACAGGGGTTTATATGTATATTTATCCAGAAATTCTGCTGTTAAAAACAAAGAAACAGTGTAGGAGAGTAGTTATTATGTGCAAACGGTGAGAAACACTATATTTGTGCAGTGTGTGCATGTCAAAAAAAACAATTCCGATTTGAAGCTTGTGGCATATAAATGCGCACATCAACCCGGTCACTTTATTTAGCGTTCATGTAAACACTACACTCAGATTCAGCAATCGGAATGAATTCAGTCCGATTGAACCAAAAATTGTGCATGTAAACATAGCCACTGTGACTGATTGCAGTACTTGTGTGTCCCTGCAGAGAGTGCACTCGAGGAGGCTTCTGCAACTTCATGCACCTGAAGCCAATCTCAAGAGAACTCCGAAGAGAACTGTATGGCCGCAGGAGGAAGAGGTCTGTCTGATTTAAAACTCCTCAAAAGCATAAAGATTGTTATAGAACACTTGAGTAGTTATTGTTGTTCTCACATGGCTGTCATTAGGACTCTATAAGGTCTTTCTTCATAATTATATGCTATAAAGATAAGAGATACTTGATATAAACTTGTGCAAATGTTTATCCTCGCACAAAATTTTTTGCTGTTTTTAAGAAGCAAGTGACAGCAACTTTTATATACAAAGTTTGGGGTTGGTAAGATTTATTTAAAAGATTTTTCAAAAACATTTTATGCTCAGCAAAGCTGTATTTATTTTTTAAAGTAAAAACAATACAGTAAATATTGTGAAATAATACAATTTAAAATAACTGTTTTCTATTTTAATATATTTTAATGTAGTTTATTCCTGCCATGCAAAGCTGAATTTTCAACATTACTACTTCAGTCTGCAGTGTCACATGATGCTTCAGAAATCATTCTAATATGCTGATTTACTGCTCAAGAAATATTTGAAAACAGTTCATATTTTGTAGAAACTGTCACACTTGTTTGTTCAGCATTCTTAGATGAATTGAAAGTTTAAAAGAACTGGATTTATTTGAAACATTATTAATGTCTTTACTGTCACTTTTGATCAATTTTAATGCATTCTTGCTGAATAAAGTATTATCTAAAAAAAAAAAAGAAAAGCTTACTGACTCCAAACTTTTGAAAAGTTACTGTATAAATTGGCTTGTTTTGGACTTTTATTCTCTCTCCTTCACAGGCATCGCTCTCGTTCACGTTCCCGTGAACGTCGCTCTCGCTCTAGAGACCGCAATAGAGGAGGCGGAAGAGACCGAGAGAGACGGAGGTCAAGAGAAAGAGAACGCTCTGGACGCTTTTAAAATGTCCTTCTTTCTTGAAACCAACATTCAGTCCCCAAGTCCTGCCCTAGTCTCTCCTTATGAAATGTGATAAATGTTGAATTTATTTCTTCCCTGACTTCTTTGTCCTCCGACCTTTTTATGCGAGATTTGTTTGTTTTTCAATAAAGATACCTTAATCATTGTCCTGCCTTTCAGTAGTTACATTATTCTCATATATATATGTGACCCTGGAGCACAAAACCAGTCTTAAGTCGCTGGGGTATATTTGTAGCAATAGCCAAAAATACATTGTATGGGTCAAAATTATCAATTTTTCATTTATGCCAAAAATCACTGATATTACGTAAAGATCATGTTCCATGAAGATATTTTGTAAATTTATTTATTTATTATATATATCAAAACTTCATTTTTGATCAGTAATATGCATAGCTAAGAACTTCATTTAGACAACTTTAAAGGCAATTTTCTCAATATTTTGTTTTTTTTTTGCACCCTCAGATTCCAGATTTTCAAATAGTTGTATCTCGGCCAAATACTGTCCTATCTTAACAATCAATCCTATCCTATGCATCAATGGAAAGCTTATTTATACAGCTTTCAGATGATGTATAAATCTCAATTTTGAAAAATTGACACTTAAGACTGGTTTTGTGGTCCAGGGTCACATATTCTATTTTATGCTCTCATGGTTTCACATCTACCTCTCAAAAAAGAAAGCAGTGTTGAGTAATCAAGTTTCTGGATTTTTTGACTTAGTTGTTTAAAGTGCCTTTATTATGGATCTTTGAAAATGACCTTTCATGCAGTGTGTAACACAGCTCTAAGTGAATGAAAACATCCTGCAAAGTTTTAAATCTGAAAGTGCACTGTGTATAAAG
>JAFVLL020025692.1:0-27995 GCA_021397915.2 Tor tambroides | reverse complement strand
TATATTTGATTTGTATTTATCTGTATTTTTACGTTCTACTGTTAGTGTTTAGTGTTATCTGTATGCACCAAGGGTCTGAGAGTAACACAATTTCAGTTCTCTGTATGTATGTACTGTACATGTGGCAGAACTGACAATAAAGCAGACTTTGACTTTGACTTTGACTGATGATCTGGATATGAGTCTTAAGAGGGCTACATACCTACCCAGACAGCATGGATTTCACACGGGCCAGATGTGGGCCAACACTATGTTGCTGTCTGGGCAGCAATTTATTTTTTAAACATGCTTTTAATGGAAGTTTTTTTATATGTGCACTGTGCAGCATAAAAACAGAAGTGCACTATAATGATAGCTCTTTCTGTCAAGGTTTCTGTTAATTTGGACTTTGTTTTCCTTTTGCAGCGTTTCCCTTGTTGTGTTGATTGGATTATTCTGTTCAGGTGTGCCTAGTTAATTATCCTTGTTTGGTCTGAGTACTTAAGTTCCTGTATGTTCACTTTGAGTTTGTTTGGTCTTACGTCTATGTCTTAAATGTTGCTGTGCTACATTGTGTTTGGATTTACCCTTGTTGGATTAAAGACTTATAATATGTAAACTTTCATCTTCATCATGCGTTCTTTAACACAGTGTAGCCGTGACACTTGCATACTCACTGTGTAGGTAGAGTCTGAGTGAGAAGCATTTAGGTTCAAACTTGTGAAGGACTTATTTTGAAGTATTGGAATGTGTCTTTGAATATTTATCTGTGACATTTGAATTGCTGCTTGTGCAAAACCTGGGCCAGGATGTTTTTTTAACAAGTAGGATACTTTTCTGTAACTTATCTGAACATTTAGGGAGGACATTTTTAAATTTCTCTTTAAAATGTGTTGAGTATTGTTGACGCATAACTCACTTAAGGCTTAGTGTGGCCAAAATAATGTATATTAATAGTTTATTTGGTTCATTATTAGCTAAAATTTGGCTGTGCAGTGGCCTGCTTGTGGACCACTGCCAAAATGCCACCATTCCATGCAACGTGGGCTACATGAGGAATGTGGGGAAGACCAGGGTTCGAATAAATATCAACTGTGGCCCATATTAGGGCCAGTTTTGGTTTATTTGGTTGGCTTACATGTGGCAATGCTAAGGTTTACTTGAGGCCCAAATCTGGCAAACTGGACCTGACTGCCCATATGCCATTATTCCACATGGTATGTGGGCCGGAGCAAGGTGTTGGATCTGGGCCAGAATTAAAATAAATGTGGACCAGATTTGGGCCAGTTATGAATTATTTTATTTATTTATTTATTTATTTGTCACGGCTGCCATGCGGCCTTCCTATGGCTTGCTTGTGGCCCAAATTTGGCAAACAGGTGTGGACCACCCAAATGCCATCATGTACCCAGTATGTGGGCCGGAGCAAGGTGTTGGATCGGAGCCAGAATTAAAATCAATGTGGCCCAGATTTGAGCCAGTTCTGGTTTATTCATGGCTGACATTGGGTCTTCCTTTGGCTTACTTGTGACCCAAATTTGGCAAACAGGAGCGGACTTCCCAAGTGCCATCATTCTTCACAGTATGTGGGCCAGAGCAAGGTGTTGGATCTGGGCCAGATGTAGGCCAGAATTAAAATCATTGTGGCCCATCTTTGGGGCAGTTCTGCTTTATTTTATTTATTCATGGCTGACATTGGGCCTTCCATTGGCTTACTTGTGGCCCAAATCTGGCAAACAGGAGTGGAGCGCCCAAGTGCCATCGTTCCACGCGGTATGTGGGCCAGATGAAGGTGTTAGGTGTGGGCCTGATCTGGCCCTCAGGAATTTTGCTATCTGGGTTAGATACATTTTATAACATTTAATTTCCTGGTTATATGGTTAATAAAATCTCTGGTTCTCAATTCCAGTCTGAGGGACTCCCTGCTCTGCATATTTTGCATGTCTCCCTTATTTAACACACCCAGGACTGGAATTGAGAACCAGTGAATTAAAATAAAGAATGTGCAAGATAGCACTTTGACTTGCTTTGATTTTTGTTTCTGTTCTTATTGATGTTCTCATTGCTTTCTATTATCATATCATATTTTCATTGTCAGATATCATGTTGTAACCTTACTTAAAACTATGAAAACTGCTTTCCAAATGCTCTCCAGAGCTATTTAAATGAAGAGGCTTGTGTTGTATTAAAGTACAAATGGAAATGTGTGTCTGTGATTAAACATTTTGCATCTTAGAAGAACAACAGATTTTGCATAAGAAAGTACAATAGAAAACATTTTTATAGAGAGAAAAACACAGACACTGCATCAGATTCCATCAACCTTCAGTCTGTCTGCGAATGCAGGTAATTGTTAAGTGTTTATTTTTTCAGTGCTCTTATCTTAATCTCAAACTGTTGAGGTTAAAATTGAGATTTGAGGGAACAGACAAACATTTTAATGATTTATTTGTTTTAATTTCCAATGCAAAATATAATTATATATACCTAATTATTTTTAGGATCCTGCAAAAATCCAGGTCTGCTGGATATTTATACTGTTTTCTGGGTGCATTTTGGTCATTTGGAAGAGTGTTTTTGGCTTTGGTTAAATATTTGGTTGGCCCATTTTTGATTTAGCAATATAAATACATTTTAATCTCATTGAATGAACCCCTTTTGTAAAGTAACCAACCAACACGAGGACAGAAATTGCTGCGTTAAATTACAGGTAAAGAGGGTTCGTCTAAATATTTAGGGGGAAAGAGAGCAGTTTTATGCTATCCAGGTGTAAATAAAATTGAATAAATTTGTTTTTCTCACAGGTGAATCATTCATCATGAGGACTGGTTTACTCTTGCTGCTTTTGCCAGGTTTGTCCAGCAATTTGTATATTTTGTTTAATTCCACATTTACGATGATTTGCCATTATGTTTTGGTACACTGTCGTTTAATTTCATTCCATTCAATTCAAACCTCAAGTTAACATACATATTCACTGGAAAATAAATAAATAAATAAATATTTGTATTATCTTGTGTTCTAGTAAAAATATCTAAACATTCTTGGATCTAGATACATTTACCTGAGAAACAAAATTATTTAAGATATTAAGTCTTGTGTAAGAATCCATCTGCCGGCCCAAAAAGCGGAGTCCAGTGGCCTGGTCGAAGGTGTAATGCGTGTTCGGTCTTTTCTTGTGCTTCTGAAAAAAATCACTTGATTTATCAAAACTTCGGGTTTCTAATTTAATCTTGACTCCTTTCTCATTTAAATCTGACTCCAATTTCAAGTGTTTATTGAATAAAACTGATCATCACGTTCGTTGTGTTGTAATTTAAATTTTATTTATTTTTTATTTTATTTATCCTTTATTTTACCGGGAAATATCCCATTGAGAGAGAAATATCTTCTACCAGGGAGTCCTGGCCAAAATGGCAGCACAAAAAGTTTCACATACAGATTAAACACACATAAAACAAAAAAATAGTAAAGAGTAAAAAAATCATCCAACATCATATTAAGAATTACAACATTCAAAACATTCACATGTTTCTTCCAGACAGAGCTCCAAAAGGTTTCTAAAAATATTTAGAGATGGAATTGTTTCTAACAACATAACACACACATTTCATTCCATAGCCTAGGACCATAGGAGGAAAAGGCAGTTTTTCCAAACTCAGAGCATACTCTAGGAACAGTCAAAAGTAATTTATAAGAGTTTCTAGTGCTATAATTACAAGTGTAATATGATAAGAGATTACAAATATAAGTTGGCAGTTCACCCAATAATGAATGCCTTGGCAGTAAATAGTAGCATATGCATTTTTCTCCTTTGGTACAAGGAGGACCAACCAATCATTTTGTACAAAGTACAGTGATGGGAACGTGAAGATGTATTTGTCACATATCGTATCGCAGCATGGTATATACTATCCAACTTCTTTAATATGGATAAGTTTGCATGCATATAAACCACATCACCATAGTCCAACACTGAAAGGAAACAACTTTGGATAATTCTTTTTTTTTTTTTTCTTCTTCTTCAAAAGGAAAGCACTTCTTAATACGAAAGAGAAAACCCAATTTAGGTCTGAGCTTTTTTAAAAGATTTTCAATATGAATATTAAAACCCAACCGTTCATCAAGCCATATGCCCAAGTATTTATAACTATTTACTCTTTCTATAGTGTCCCCTTCCAAGGTTAGAACAGGTGGAACCATTATTTTGGTACAACAACGAGTAAAGACCATATATTTAGTTTTGTTTGCATTTAAAACCAGTTTCAGTTTTAATAATGAAAACTGCAGTGTCCGAAAGGAATCTTGTAACCTCTCTATGGCTTGATTCATAGACTGCAACTGTATAAATAGTGTCATCAGCATATAAATGGATTTTAGCCATGTTTATCTCTTGACCTAGGTCATTTATATAAAGTGAAAATAAAACAGGAGCTAAAATAGATCCCTGTGGGACTCCTTTATTTATTTTTAGTTTTGTAGAAGTAAAATTTTCAACTGAGACACACTGCATTCTTTCTGTCAGATAATTATTGAACCAATTTAGACTCATTTTACTAAAACCCAAGCAACTAAGTCTCTCCAATAAAACTGTGTGATCTACATAATCAAATACTTTAGAAAGATCGACAAATAGAGCAGCACAGTATTGTTTATTATCATTAATAAACCTGTCAAACCATCAATACCTGATTATTCCGGATTCATTATACTTTCAATTATCCGTTCACTGCGGACCTAATGTCTCTTTTAAAGGCAGGGTATGCAATTTTTCAAAAACATTTTAGAAAACGGAGTCGGGGCCGAGTACCAAAACAAACGTGTAGCCAATCAGCAGTAAGGGGTGTGTCTACTCGTGATGTGGAGGAGAGAAAACGTTCAGTGAACAGCCGAGCCGAGCGACAGAAAGATAGAGATGGCGGATAAAAAACAAAAAGAGGAAAACGACTGCGGAACAATAAGGCAAGAAGTAGGACCAGTGTAAATACTGGATCAGCTTTCCAGCGCTGGAGAGAACTCAAGGAGCGGAAGGCCTGCGATCGGACGCCGAGGTTGCTTTGGTTCTTCTCCATAGGTGAGTAACACCGTGTCTACACCGGACGTGCCGCGACGCAACAGCTAAAGCCTGCCTACTCTGGACGCGTGTATTTCAGCCAAGAATGTAATTGTTTAAAACTCAAATCTGCGGTTTATTTATAAAAACCGTGCCTATTTGAAAATGTGCTTCTCCGATTTCAGAGACGTGAGCTCCACGCGGTCACCGGGCACCCAGTGCTCATGTATCCCGACGAGAGGAGCATAATCTCGGCTAGTCCTTCTGACGTTTGCCGCTGGCTCTGATGTCTCTGTAGTGGTTAAACATAAGATATAATTTGTTTTGGGTAAATCTAACAGGTAATCTTTGGTCTTTATTCTATTGTTCTATTAATGAAAACGAAAAGAGGCAGTGGTGTTTGATATATTTGGTCTGTAAATACAGCGAGGAAGATTGCAGCAGCCGAGGCGAGCTGATGTTATCAAGTACGCTGCTGTTTGCAGAATTACTGGACTTGCGTCGTTCCGTCCGCGGGAGTTCACACTCTTGAGTCTAACTCTTGAAGTCCGAACTACCGAGGATGCAAGTCTGAAATTTGTGTACTTGGTCTTGAGAAACGCGCGCAGACCTAACGTTACGTCACCAGACTATTTTCCTAATCTTCTCGGTAGTTTAGACCACGATGGAATCACAGACAGCAACAGGTCTGGGGGAAAAAAGTTCCTAGGACATATTGTTCCAGGTAATTTCGGTGGAAAAGTGGCTTATGTTTCACAGAACTAATCATTGCCTGGGTTGCATAGGCTACATATATGTGGGGCGGATCTATCAAAATAGGGGCGAGACCCTTTTGGGGTAGGGGCGTGTTTGTTTTGGTGATTTCAAATATCAGCATTAGCTTCAAGAAATTGTTTACCCTGCCTTTAAGTCTCACGTTGGCCTTACGTGGATCTTACGATCACAAACTTGCCAGTCTGATGTTAGTCAGAGGGTGTAGGTAGACTAATACCTAGTTGTCTGCCGCCTACTGCTTGCTTATGTAGTTTACTTAGTCTTTCTCCCGTACAACTTGCTAGCACCAGTGATAGACAGAAATCAGAAGGTCTGCGATGATGTGCCTACTGCTACTGTCATTCATGAGCCTTCAGTTTGACCTATCATGGACACAGATTTGAGGTAACAAAAGCCTCCTCACAGTTTACTAGTCATAATGATTTCAGGAGAGTTCAGAATAAATCAAATAGAACATTTTATTTGTCAGGTAAATATGTATTATAGGGGTGGGCGTATCGATCCTAATATCGATAGTATCGATACCAACGTTGGTATTGGTATCGGATCGATACTAGCCTGATAAGATCGATACTTTAATTTTTTTAATTAAAAAATTATTTTTTTCTCCTATACTACATTGCTTAATACATACAACAAAGTGTAGACATGTCTGTGGGTGTATATGCCGCTCTTTTCAAGTCTCGTATGCAAACATTCCTGCTACGCTGTTTTGTTGTCATGCCATCACGTGACTCAGCGGCTCCGAGCGCGAGCGGATACAGTGAGAGATGGAACGGAACTCCGAGCTACAAAAGAAATGAAAAGGGGAGGAAGGAAATCCTTCACATAGTGCATATTGTATATACCTGTATACCGAATTTGTCCTTACAGTAATTGCAAGGTGTATACTGTCTGAGTTTAGCTTTTTAAAATTCTTTAATGCATTAAGACACTTTAAATTTCCATTATAACGGTTTTCTATGGGAGTAAAATGCTTAACATGTTGTTTAGCATGTTTGCATATATATTCTGGGCTCAGCTGCTTGCAACATATTATATTTTATTATCAAGCTGTATACCGAATTTAGTCTTTATTTATTTGGTCTTTATCACTTTCTTCCTCCATTAATTGCACCATATTAAATGTTTTTATATTGCAATTAGAGAAAATGAAATTCAGCGTGTTGCATTCATGTTCTGGGTTCATCTGCTTACCTGCACATACATAGTAGGCCTATATTTATAAACTATATAATTTGGCCTTTTCATAGCACAGTTTTTTATTGCAATAATAACAAACATTACAGTAAGTATAAAACAAACAGAAAATACAGTACGTACATAACATACTAAAGTCCTTTCAATAATAAACGAGTTATGGTTTAATAATTCTTTTTCATATCACTGTTTTCATTCAATAAGCCACTTACGTCAAACTTTTCTTTATAATGGTTTTCTATGGGAGGGAAATGCATAATGTGAAAACTTTGAGCGTTGCTTTCATATTCTGGGCACATCTGCTTTTGTTCGCAACATTAATAAGGTGTATACCGAGTTTTGTCTTTTAATATTACGTTCTTAATTTATTAAGCCACGTTAATTATTTTTATAACTCTTTTCTATGGGAGGAAAATACTTAACATGAAACTGTATTGCTCTCATGTTCTGGGCTCCTCTGCCTGCAAAGTCCTTTTAGAAAGGTAAATAATATCCAAGTATCTTTAAGGTGAATATAATATTAGTCATATCAACATTAGTATTGTTAATTTTTTAATTGTTGTTGGTCATTTAAATGTATGTTTTTTTTTTAAATGACAAGTATCGGAATCGGTATCGGTATCGGCTATACTGGTCCTGTATTTACTCGGTATCGGATCGATACCAAAATTTGCAGTATCGCACACCCCTAATGTATTATGCCAATTACATAGTCAATTCAAAGATATCAAACCATCAAATTCTCAAAGATTAACTTAAGATTAAAAGATGCATACCTGACCTTAGAAAATACATAGTATGGTGTGTAGAGACACATGACACACTACGGGCTTTCTGGCTACAGAATCACAAAGTAATGTTATATACTTAAATAAGAAACAAAGAAATCTTCAAATCAGTTGTAAAAACATAAAAGACATTTTGGTTTTTTAGGTTCTCGTGCTCCAGGGTCGCACCTGGCTGGAGATAAGAAAACATTCTCACAGACCCTGAGAGGGACACACCCCCTCCTCAACAGAACAGAATTCTACGAAAGTTTTCAATCTTTCTCATAATATAATTGACTACTGTGAAATTGAGACCAATTTACCCATCGCACAGAGACCTTTAGAACGATACCAAACATGAAGGGATAAAGATCATGAATTCTTAAGATATAATAAATGCAGTATGTAAGTCTGGCAACTTGAGTTCTTAACACTTCTATGTCAACTTGCAATGGCCTGGACCATATGCCCAGGGGGATAGGAGGGGGCCTATGGATGGGTGAAGGGACAGTTGAGCAAATGGTCCTTCTTCCAGATCTTCCTGTCAGATTAGAAAGTTTGTGTCGTTGCATGGTTTTGGGAGAGTTCCTGAGTTTTGGCTTCACGAGGAAATAATTTCACTCCTTAAACTAGTTTACTGAAAAAAACAAGAAAAAGAAAAAATGGGTTTATTTTTTTGCTTAAAACTGGAAAAAATATCTGTCAATGGGGTAAGAAAAATTAATCATTCAAAGAGAAACCAAGATTATTTTTCTTACCCCACTGGCAGATTTTTTTTTTTCTTTGATGTATATCTTCAGAAAAAAAAAAAAACAAAGTCAGGGAACACAAACCTATTTATTTGAAACAATATCAATGCAGAAACTAAAAAAATAAACATATTTTCTGGTAAGATTTTTATTTTGTTAAGGACAAGTGATTATGAAAGTGTAAAAATGTGGCCTAAAATAATCCTTTCTTTAGTTTATTGTGGCATTGCTTTACTGATAATTACTGTGCTGGAGTACATTAAGAAAAAGAATGTTGAACTAAACAGCTAATTAGGACATGACATAAGACTGGCATCACGCACAACGTACAGATGCATTATCCCTCATGAATAAACTATTCTGGTTACAAAATTTGTGTCACATGCACTGTACGCAGGACCCTCGCGTACGTATAAAAACCTGAGTATACTTTAGTCTTTAACGTGAACAAACAGTGTGTGTTCCACAGAGTGGAACGTTGAAACAGAACAGCTATGATGCATGACTTTTGATTGTGAGGAAACCACAGGACCCAGAGAAAACTCACACCAACATGGGGAGAACATGTAGGCTCCACACAGAAAGGCTCAGGCTGCCGGAACTCAAACCGGAGACCTTCTTGCTTTGAGGCAACATTGATACCATCTTAAAGGGATAGTTCACCCAAAAATGAAAATTCTGTCACTAATTACTCACCCTCATGTTGTTCCAAACCCGTAAGACGTAAACAATGTATCCGCGTACATATGTTGTTTACATATGTGATACTCTCCAAAATGGCGCCAAGTTGACTCTGAGGAGATCAATTGTTGAATAAAATCAAAAAATTTTGTTTGCTTTGCACACAAAAAGTATTCTTGTAACTTCGTAAAATTACGGTTTCTGGACCTTGATCGTGGTAGGATCCTTGCTGTCTATGGGAGGGTCAGAGAGCTCTCGGAATTCATCCAAAATATCTTAATTTGTGTTCCGAAGATGAACGAAGTTCTTGCGGGTGTGGATCTACATGAGGGTGAGTAACTAATGACAATTTTCATTTTTGGGTGAACTATCCCTTTAAGACCTGGGTATGCGTTCTGCTCCATCTCGCGCAAAGCAGACGTAGTAGATTCGTTTTGTCTCAACATTCACCTTGCACCTGCGCTGTTTTACATGGACACTTGTGATGATGAAAATGATGTCACGTGGACTGTTGTGGAACGTGGATGGCTTAGGTATACTTTGAGCTTAAACCACCCCCTAAAATCTGTGTCCTTATCCTACAAGAAAATGCTTTGATTCATGATGGCACATGTTGATTTCCTATGACAAATGCTTAAAACTGATTGCCTGCGCTGTTGTACGTGGATTGCACGCGGACAATACTGATGACAAAAAATGTGTCACGCTGCGTACGACCGAAGTATACTTTGGGCTTTAGTGAGAGACACATTAATGAATTTAAAGTGGGTGTTTGTTTTTGCTTTGAAAGAGTTTCTATAAATTGTCATCCATAAACTGAGTCTTCAACACAAATGCGATTTATCTGCACTGCGAGTGTAACTGGTCTTTACAGCTCCTTGATATATAAATGCCACAAAATAAGATTTAACAATTTTTTAAAGATGCAACACATTATATATTTGCATTGTGGAGTACAAATGCAAACAGTTGTGCATTTGTTTGTGCATAAATTTTTAACAGTCACAGGGTGCATGTGTTTGCGTAACGTACCGTGAGCTTATAAAACCATGTATAATGTATGTTTATTTTGTTGCATGTAATAGTGAATTTCAGCGTGCATTATGGGAAGTGCTTATGATTTTAATTCAATGACATTTAATTCATTTTTAATTAAAATGTAAATCAAGACATTATTAATAACAACAATACTTTATAAATAAATAATAATAAAAAAAAAATATCATATGTGAATTGTCACACAGGGCCTGCTGGAAATGTCCTTTTACTCTTTTTCACATATACAATCTACAAGTGTAGGCCTACTCCAGTATTTTTTCTGTATTTTCTTTCACCTTCAGCCGTGATGCACATGACATTCTCAAAGCGTCATGAGTTTGTCTATGTGTCCTCATCTGTGAACTGGACGACTGCACAAACGTACTGCAGAGAGCATTACACTGATCTCGCCACCATTGATGACCAAGCGGATCATGATGAGCTGCTGAAAACTGCAGGAATGGGATTTTTTTGGTTTGGACTCTATCGGTCAGGTAATGGAGGCATGGTCTGGTCAGATCAGAGTAACTCCTTGTTCAGAAGGTGGAATGCTGGAGAACCGGATGATGCGATGTGCTTTTTTATTTACAATGGTTACTGGTGGGACCGCAGATGTGATGACAACCGCGCTTTTGCATGTTACATTGGTGAGTTACTATTTGTACTTTTTTTTTTTTTTCAGACCTGCTGGTCAAAAGTTTTAAATAATGTCTTTTTAAATATTACATTATTATTTAATGTTTTAATCGCCATCCCTAATGAAAAATAAAAAAGAAAAGTGTGAACAGTTTAATTGAGCAAAATCTTAGACACTCAGATAAGCTTAGGGAGTAAACTTAGTCATTTAAGTTATTTTTCTCTACTGCTATATCGATCGTACATGATTCTTTATGACTCTGATAGTACCTTTACACAACATTGATTGCACTAAAAATAGAAACGTACTCCTTTGCAATTTTGAAAATATTCACGTGCAGAAGAAAATGTTGTTAAAATGATCCTCGTTCACACTGATCCTCAAAAACAACTAAAAATGCTGCATTCTGCATGCCAGGGCCACTAGTTGGTGATGCCACTTTGTAAAGAAACAATATGTTCCTGCGCACATACTGATGGAACACATAATACGCATACGTGTAACGTCACCATTTTCAAAAATTTGCATTTACAATTAGACAACAGTGGTATCGTTTTCAAAAATTTGCTCTGACAAAAACCTTTACACGACTTGCATGACGCTGTCGTGTAAATAAACGACCAACATTCATCAAATGTATTTCATTTTTAGTTAAAAATGGTGTCTTGTAAATGGCCCCGAATGCTTCATCAGTGTGTTCCCAACAGACAGGAAGAGACAAATCCTCAGAGTGGAGGTGACATCGAGTCAAAATTTGAATGATCCTGCGGTGATGAGCGAGATTTTAGGAACGGTGAGTCTCATACACATCATCAGGGAGAAACTCTGAACTTTTTGAAGAGAATGAACCGACAGAGAAGCAACATTGCAATCCCAATGGAAAAAGACAACTGTAATTTCAATAAAAAATCTCTTTTTGTTCTTCAGATGGAGCAGACACTGAAGGAGAAGGGTTTGGCACAATATGCTAAACTGTCATGGAGAACTCCAAAACTCCAAAATGTCTTCCAAAAGAAGAACCAGCAGAGTGACACCCCGAAACAAACTTGCGCTGACTAACTGAATGTGTATGTCTGACACATTATTCACTTATTTTAGCTGTTGACACATAATGAAAATCTGTGCAATAACGTTCTATAATATTAACATAAGACATCTTCTATTGAGCTGCATTGGAGACACAAGTACATTAGAAAGTAACAAATGACTGTGATTGGTCCAAGCCGAGTAGTGCTAAGAAAAGTAACAAGTATCACACGAAATGTTTGAGTACACTGTACACCAGCAACTGTCTGAATATACTCATGAAAAATACTAAAAGTCTAAAATACTCACGAATACTTTATATTTAGACTCATCATCATAACAATTGTACCTGCTTTAGATAAATCAGTTAATTTAAGTTCAGCTTTTGGCTTGCTTAGTTGGCAGTACTAGTGACTTGACTGCATTGACACTATTGGGTGAGAACTAAACTGATGATGATTACTGTTCTTTCTAGAGCTGCTTTATAGATGAATAACACTCATTAAATAATTGATGGACTTTACATAGCTATTGAACGAAACTGAGTCAACAATGAACTGATTTCAACTAAAAAAAAAAAAAGTTTACTATTGTCTTGATAGAGCTGCTTTACAGCAGAACTGATTTCTGCTTGCATACCATAATCATTATTTTCCTGATTATCACTGTAAAGCTGCTTTGAAACAGTGTGTAGCGTATAAAGAGCTATTCATAAATAAAGGAGACTTGACTTCTTTAAGGTTCATTGTATTCATTTAAGGTGTTTTAAAAAATACCGTTTTTTTTTTTTTAATACTGTACACTTTACAATTTCTGTTGAAAGAATCTTGATAAGGATAACATTTGAAGTCACTTGTTTTGACCATGTTTACAGATTTTCAATGTGCTTTGCCTAGTCTGTCATCTTCTCATCTGTAATTCAAAATTGAAGTAAGGACATAACGCAAATGAGTTTTTTGTAAATTAGTTCCTGTCACACCAGAGCAGGGATACTCAAATGATGTAGCTCCCGGTCGGTTGATAGATCTGTTAAAGGGGTATTTCACCGCTGAAAAGTGGACTTTCAATAAAACAGCAGAAAAAAAAAAAAAAAAAAAAGAAATCCGTTCCATACATTTCAGTGGTGTGCAATGGTGTTCTTAAATGAGGCGGCAAAGTCCTCAAATATATATATATATATATATATATATATTTTTTTTTTTTTTTAATCAAATGTAAATTCATGTGCCAGTCACATTTTCTTGGTTAAATAAACATTATTTTCACTATCAGAAAAAAAGTTATATTTTTACATTAACAATGTAATAACTCAAGGCAGTAACAATTTAAACAATATATTTTATTTGTGAACTTTAGTTCAGTTTTTGTTTTTAATAGTTAACTTTTAACTATTTTTGAATTTGTCAGATCCTCAGTCATCAAAGCTCCATAAATATTGGTCACAGAGAGATTTACTTTCAATTTCACCAAGCTTATTGATTACTCACTAAAAGCTCCCACAGCTCATGTTTTCAGGCCATTTTAAGTCTTATTTTGACATAAAAAATGGTTATATCTAAATGTCTGAGTTGTTTACTTGCTTTTTAAATTAGTCTTCTCATTAATAGCATTACATTGTTGATTCAGACTGATTCGCGAACACAAGAGGTGGGATTTATTGAACCAATCACAGCCGAACATAACCAGTCATATCCAATCATATCGCTATGGAGGCATTGCCTCCTCTCAAGTGACTTTCCCCCATTCTTTCTCACTTACCTCCCAGTAAACTCACCGCATGCTTTAGCAGGTCTGTTAAAACTCAATGGGCTCAGGGGAGGCAAGAGACACCTGCTGGTGTCACGGTGATTCTTTAGAAAAATGTGTGATTTATACACTTTTTACCTGCGCTAACATTGCTATTTTTACAGCAAAAATACTGATACAATGATACAATGCTTCATTGTGTGGCTTTTTGTTGTAAAGGGTAAGAATGGTAAGGGTAAGAAGAGAAGTGACGTAAGTCTTCACTACTATTCTAGTGATAAGAAAAAAAGATGGAAAGATGCCTGTGGACCACAGCTACTGAAAGAGCAACTGAAAGGGATCAGCTAAAGCAGATCTGAAAATAACATGTTACTAACCTGATTAGATTACAATATGACAATACACTCAGATCTTCCTCTCCTCTCATGCATCAAACAGATTTTTTAAAATCTTTTTTCATGCTGTAAATATTTTGACTGAATAATCAATAGGTGATCAGTCGGTGAACTTCGTGTATCATAATTTAAACCAGTTCTGTCTTTGTAAAAGCAACTGCACCGCAGGAGAACAACATCCGATTTTGTTTTTAATAAATTAGGCCATTTTAAATGATACAATTAGTGTCTCCTCATCACTTTCTTCATGTTTCAGAATATTTCCTCTCATGGTATAGTCAGATAAACCACTGCTTGAGTGAAACTGCATTTTTACAAATGACTTTTACAAATGATTTTTATAAAATACGGGACCTAAACAAATATACAATTAAATATGCATAAATATATGAAATAGTAGAGGTTTGGTTCACTAAAACCTGTCAGTGCTTCTCATTGTCTGTTGAGAAAAATATATGACTAAGTCATACCTTCCCCATAGACCTCCACTTCACACAGAGTCAGCATTTTCATGAGTAGTGGTACCCGGCGGCAAATGACAAAAATGATTAATGGCTTTGACCTTTGTGACCTCATAATAATATTAATAATATCCATATGTGACCTTTGATCTCATAACGAGTTTCAGATGTGGAAATCGGGCAAGCGTGAAATTCCAACGTCATCCGGGATGAGGTATGTTTATCTCTGTCTCTCTTTGGGATCCGTGAGAAAATCAATAATGAACAAGCAATATTAAAAATTCATGAGAACATATCACAGTATGCGTACTCGCAATATACTCTGTTAGTTGTATAAAAAGAATTTAAATAAAATAGGTTACATGGCTATCAATGAGAAGGATAAAAAATGTTTAGCTTAACGAATAAAATGGTTAAAAAATATAAATTGTCTTACATTATTCAGGGACGTCTTCACGGTATTCCAGTGGGTCTCAAATGAAATGATTACAAAAAATAATGTTTAACTTTAATTCTCTCTCTCTCTCTCTCTCTCTCTCTCTCTCTCTCTCACTCACACACACACACACACACACACACACACACACACACACGTTTGCTTAGCCATCTAAAATGGTGATATTACACAGAATCCTGATGTTTTTATCTACAGATAATTATACATGTTACAACCCATCACAGAAAACTTTACATCTTAGAAAATAAATAAATAATTCATGTGCTTTATAAGTAATTTACTCATGGGCATAACATGTTCCCTCTCTCTGAGGGGAAGCTTGCCCCCACACTGTAGGTTAAACAAGTACACAGACACACATTCAATTGTCAGAGTCTTACTCTCGTCTTTTAAATGAATTGAATATAAATAAATTATGCGATCACACACGACATAAAACAGAACAAAACTTTGACACTAGTTTTAGGTAACAAAAATTTTGTAATGAGGAACCAGCAACGTCGAAATAAGTAAATAATAAATAAATATTTTAACAGGCAAACGGTAAGGGATATAGTGGACCCGACATGTCCGGGCATGCCATTGTCATGTTTGAAGGCCATAAACATTATTTATCAATGTTTTATTTCCATAGACATATTTAAATTCAGTTCACATTTATTTGTATAAATTTTTCACAAAACAAATTGTTGCAAAGCAGTTTCACAGAAAAGTAAAGTTTCTACATCATATTTACAAACTTTTATATTCGTATTTACATTATATTAATGGATTATATACTGTATCATCCCCCTAAACCTACCCATCGCAGTAAACTTTCTGCATTTTATACTTTCATAGACATCATTTAATATAATGTAAAAAGCTGTTATTATCGTGGGTATTACTACACATCGGGTTTGTGTCCCTTTTTTGCTTTTTTGCTCTTTTGTACATTGTCTGTTTTGCATATTTGTATATTATTCTTTTTATCATCTGTGTCTTGTCTTGTCACTGTCATTCTGTTGCACTGTGGAGCTTCTGTCACTAAAACAAATTCCTCATATGTGTAAACATACCTGGCAATAAAGCTCATTCTCATTCTGATTCTGATCCTAAACCTGCTCATCACAGTAAACTTTCTACAATTATTTTTAATTATTTTTTTTTATATATTTTCATGAACATCATTTAGTATAATTCAAAAAGCTGTTATGCTCAGGTCAAACATTTGAACTATTACTACGCATTTGGTTTGTAGGGACACTCCATAGACATAATGATTTTTTTTTTTTTTTTTTTAATTTATTTATTTTTTACTGTACAAACTGTACGCCTACCCATCACACAAAAATATCTGCCTACATATCCTTTTTTTGATGAAATGTTGATTGTAAGCTATCTTAATTATGAAAACTCAAGAAATTTCATCATAAATTGCAAAACACAAACATGTACATTCATTATGCTAACATATTATTGTAACTCAGTTTGTACTGAATACACTATAATCAGACTTTAAGCATTAATACATTTTTAAGATACTGCAAAACACAAATGTCAAAACTTCTTCAGTGCTCCAGCGATTATATGTAACATACTGTACAAAAATAAACATTTCAAGCTAAAAAGAGACTCAAGTAACAAACTTGTTTTATTTTTATTAAGTAACAAACATGTTACAGCAAAGCAAACCATTTATCACACATTTTAAACAAGTATTTTAGTTTTTCACTAACCACACATAAATGCTGTTTTCTTAAAAACACAAACATGTATGTTCAAGCTGCTGGCATGTCAACATTTCTACAGGGGTCCCCCAAAACCCCTCGGACCCAGAAGGTTAAAGAAGGTGGTGATAAATATATAAATTGAGTGTTAGCGTCAGTTCTGGCAGGTCACGTGAGTCAAGCTTGCATCAGCTGATTCTCAGCTGATCACATCTACCTATAGGAATACGACACCTATCACGGCATTCCTATATAAGCTCTATTCAGTATTAATCAGTAGCTTTTCCGCTTGCTCAGGAGCAAATCAGACAGCTAATTCCATCTCTATGAGAAAGCTCTCAATCAGGAATTTTCAGGGGTTCGTTTCTCACATAGTGTTCTCACCACATTCAAGTTCGTGAACTTGAACGCGAATTCATCGCGATTGATATAAGCTGATAGACTCGGAAGTGAGCTGAGCAAACACTGCTTCTCACAACGATATATCATTGACATAGCCTCTTTGCCTGCAATGCCCGCAATTCGCTGAAGTTGTGCTAATGTGACTGCATCAACAACACTTTTACACGAGATCTGCTTTCCCCGCTGGAAGAAGCAAAGATATCAAGGAGGGTTAAAGCATCCACGTAACAACTGAACATTTAACCCTTTATTCATCTCTGAATGTCTTCACGAAGCTAAGCTAAGTTTCTTTTTCATTCTCATTGCATTATGCTATGTTGGCAATTATGCTATCATCAAATATTGCTCGTTGTTTAAGGCAGTTGTTCAGTAACATGTTTGTTTGCTAGGCATGCTGTTGCTTTAGGCTCATTGGTTGTATTTTGACACGCTGGTAACATTACCCAGTTAAACTTACCACAGCGAGGCTTATTTTTTAATCTGTTGTTTAAGGCTGTCTGATATGAAACAGGCTTGCTGCTTAAGGCTCATCTAGTATTGGGAATTCTGTTTCATTAAACTCATCCTACTATTATTTCCAAACGCTGTGTTTTAAGTTAGTGATATGCTGTTGCTTTAATTAGTGTACCTGTAACGTGCTTGATACTAACGGGCAGTATGTAGATTTTGCCACCAACCTTATTAATGCTAACGATTATCTGGATAAGGGCAACATGGTGTTGCCTAAACTTCGGGAATTGACCATATGCTGTACTGCATTAAAGGGGCATGCTGCTCTTCTCAGCTGCTTATTAAAGAAGAGCACCCCTTCGCTGCTTCTCTTCTTAAAGGGCATGCTGCCCCAGTCTATGCTATTTCAGAAGGTCTTTGCTTTAAAGCTGTTAGGGTATTGGGATTTTGCTTGCTTTTAGGGCTTATCTAGTGCTCAGTATCATGTTTGTTGCTAGACCTGCTTGTTGCTTAAACTATTGGTTGTTACTGCAAGTGCTGGTACTTGGTTAAATTTGCAACAGCAAGAAGCTAATGTTTCGCTGTTGTTTAGGCCATCTGATTGTTCTCGAAATATGCTTGCTGCTTATGGCTCATCTAGTTATTGGGACTGCAGTTTCCTTAAGTTTCTCTGACTACTGCAAGTTCTGTGATTAAAAACACAGCCAAGTATTCACATAATGTATCTCATAAGCTTATACTCTAGTTCTATCTGATCAAATGCACATGATTATTCACTGCTTGAAATGTTTTGAAAAGCAGCTGTACTAATTATTCTCTATCTGCATTTCTGTTTCTGTCACCGGATGGACATCCCAAGGTAACTAGAGATTGCATAGCTTCAGTCTGGATCCAGCCTCTTATGAAGATCTGAGATGACCCAAGACCTGAGCAGAGATGATGCCAACTCCTCAAAGAATCTCAGACGACGCCAACCCCGAACCAACACACAAAATTATCAAATTTACCTTACATTACTATAATTTTGATCAGAACATATAATCATTGCTGTTAATAGTGTTCACTGCTTCTGTGTGATTACATGTCATTAACTAACTGTACATTTTTGTTATATACATCACCTTGACATAATCACCACCACTGATAAACTACTCCTAAATGTAATGTAGAAACTTTATTTTTTTGAAGCTGCTTTGCAACAATATGTACCATGAAAAGCGCTATGCAAAAAAAAAAATAAAAATAAATAAAAATAATTTTCGGTAACACTTTCTATGAAGCTTGTGTTTATAATACATTATAAAGGTATTCTTAAGGCATTATAATGAATGCATAATGCATTATAAATAACTTTATAATATGTTGTATCATCTCATGAATATTCATAAGAACAGTTTTAATGTATTATAATAGATACTTATTTGTGGTTATAGCTTTTAAGAGTATGATGATTTATAACACACAATGAACACGATCCATCCGCTTAAAAGTTACAATGGATTATATTTCTCATAGTTATAATGTATTATAAGTCTCATATAAGTCTTGCCATGTTACTTATGTCACTTTACTTATAAGTGGTCTTTGTCTGCTTTAAGTAATAATAATAACAATAATAATATATATATAATATTTTTTCTCTCAAACAGCCATAAGATCAGATATCAGATCAGATGAATGTGTAATATGACACATTTGCTCTTTTTTTTAATAATATCAGTTTGATTATTTTGATGGTACCCTTTAGACAGCTGTTGATAAATAACTCTGCAACTACATGTGAACTAGCAGTCATGAGAGTATTAGTAGTGTGTTTGCTGAATATACTGCATGCTAACACTTTATTTTGATGGTTCCCCAACAGACAAACTGCGTATAGGATACTTTGCAAGTATGTGAACATTCTACCTACCCTACCTGAAAGTGAAAGTCAAAAGTCATGATGTATTGTCAAGTATGGTGACCCATACTCAAAATTGGTGCTCTGCGTTTAACCCATCCAAGTGCACACACACAGCAGTGAGTAGTGAACACACACACCATGAACACACACCCGGAGCAGTGGGCAGCCATTGCTCCAGCGCCCAGGGAGCAATTAGGGGTTCAGTGCCTTGCTCAAGGGCACCTCAGTCATGGTATCGAAGGTGGTGATAGTGCTGTTCATTCACAATCCCTACCTTCAATTCCTCCCTCTCTCTCTCTCTCTCTCTCTCTCTCTCTATATATAGAGAGAGAGAGAGAGAGCACTCACAAGATCTAGTAAGGTACTGTGCAGATCTTAAATAAACAATGTCAAGCTATGATATAGCCCATTATATATGAAGTAGATTTAATATGGTGTTCATTGTGTGTTATAAATAATCATACTCTTAAAAGTTCTAACCACAAATACGTAAGTACTATAATGTATTATAATTGTTGTTATGATTATTCATGAGATTTTAAAACACATTATAAGGTTTTTTTTTATAACGCATTATGCATTCATTATAATGCCTTAAGAATACCCTTATAATGTATTATAAATACGGGCTTCATAGAAAGTGTTACTGAATTTTCTTGTAAAACAAACTGTAATAATCTATTTCCATATCTAAACTTTATTTTTTTTAAGTGTACCTGAACTGAATTACAGAAAATATTATTAATTAATAATAATAATAATAATAATAATAATAATATTTTTTGAGTTAATGTACAAAAGTATTTTTTTTAAATGCACTTAAATATCAAAAATAGAAGTACTGACAAATCATAGTTAATAGTTCTTTATATATTTGAATACTCACTGCCTTTTTAAATTATTTTTATTATTACTATACTTCATCTTACCTTACTGTTGTTTGTTTGTTTGTTTTTTACCTACGATTTATTTTACTTGTTCATATCTAAGTTGCTCACCAGGATTTTTACACTTCACTGCTCTTAGTATCCTGTATATAATAAAATATAATTTACAATATAATTTAATCTTGAAACTTTTGCAATCAAACAACTATAAACAGCAGGCTATTGATAGCAGCCTGAATTATTATCTCAATTAGTTCTCCTTGGTTAAGATAAAAATGACCAATAATTCAGAAAGTAAATCATGGTGCTGCTATCTGGTGCTCAAAAACATTAAGCACACATATGACAGTATTTGACAATACATTCATTTATTTACTTTAAACACATTTTTGCAGTGCATTCTGATCAAACTAATGCATAACTGCATGATTAAGTAGAACACAAGCACAAAAGTGGAATAAATGGAAAAAAGAGGAGAAATTTGACAACAGCTTCAGTTATATAATACCATATGGTATACAGTATATACACTCATTAAAAATGATAGCGTAAAACTGAAAGTCTGGCACCACTAAAAACATTTTGACATTTGGCATTCTTTTATAATTTAATAAATTATTACATATTAAATGTCAGCACTGATAGCCTCATGAACTAAACCTGACCATCATGATGATCGAAACAGCATTTTTAGCTTCAGTGGAAAAACATCTGACCGTCTCTACAAAGACTCATGATCAACGTCACTCATTTACTGACCGTAAATAAACATAGATAAACATAATCTCTTACAGAATAATAATTTTACTGATGCAGCAACACTAGAAATGTGTATTTGCTGCCACTAAGCAGCACTATAACTATAGACTGTCAACATGTTGGAGCTGTTCCTGTCTCCTCTTTACTGTTCAATGTGCTGCTGTGTGGTTTGCGTTTGTAGCTCCGTGTAGCTTTGTTTTTCTGTTGAAATCTATCTTAATACTCTCTTACTGTTGTTTAAACTGCCAAAGTATAATTTCTCACCATATTTCTGATTTTATCTACAAAGCTCATTTAACATCTTCCTTTAATCTTTTATTTAAACTGCTAGCGCTGCATGTTAGCATTCCGTTAGCCTGTTAGCTTGTCAATCGCATATCTATTCGCATTTCCTACCACTTCTTTTTTTCTCTCTGTCTCGCTCTGTTTCTTTTCTCTCTTACTCCGTTTTTTATGAGTCCATCAAACAACTGTGGTGAGTCGGAATTATTCTACAATCACGGTGAGTAATGGTTTCTCCTTGCATTGTCACCTGCACCGCTTGCCACGTTTAGCATATCTTTCTCTGTCAGCAGCGAGGGATTCACATGTGATAAATGCAGGGAAATAGAGGAATATGAAGTCAGGAATCTGCTGCGGAAGCGGAACAGCAGAAAGGCAGCAGGCCCTGACTCCGTATCATCTGCAACATTGAAGTGGTGTGCATTCATCCTTGCCCCAGTATTCACCGATATATTCAACTGGTCGTTTAGAGTATGCAGAGTCCCAGCATGTTTTAAAGCAGCTGTTATAATTTCAGTGCCAAAAAAGTTGAATATCAGTTGCTTAGATGATTACAGACCAGTGGCCCTAAGTTCAGTTGCTATGAAAATCTTTGAGTGATTAGTGCTTATGAATCCCTTGGGGCAGTTGTGGCCTAATGAATAGAGAGTTGGACTTATAACCCGAAGGTCATGGGTTCGAGTCTCAGGTCCGGCAGGGATTGTAGATGGGGGGGAATGTACCAGCACTCTCTCCTCCATCAATACCACGACTGAGGTGAGACCCTTGAGCAAGGCACTGAACCCCCAACTGCTCCCCAGGCACCACGGCATTGGCTGCCCACTGCTCCGGGTGTATGTTCACTACTGTGTGCATGCACTTGTATGGGTTAAATGCAGAGCACAAATTCCAAGTATGGGTCACCATACTTGGCCACACACACCACTTCCCTTTCCTTTTCCCTTTTGTATCTAATTTCTAAAATCAGTTTGGATTCTCACCAATTTGCCTCTAAGGCTAATAGGTCGGTTGATGATGTTGTGGCTCTGTGTCTCCATTCAATTTTGCAACACCTTGAAGCCCCCAACACATATGTCAGACTGGACTATGGACTATAAATCTGCATTTTTTGATAAGTTAAAGCAATTGGGGATTAAACACCCTTGCTCTTTGGGTTTTGGATTTTTTGTAGAATAGAACACAAACAGTTAAAATTAATAATACATTCTCAAGTCTTAAGACAATTAGTGTGGGGGCCCCACAAGGATGTGTACTGTCACCATTATTGTACTCTGTGTACACTAATGATTGTGTTTCACATTGTAAATCAGTGCAAATTTTTAAGTTTGCAGATGATACTACATTGATTGGTTTAATAACAGATAATAATTAACCAGACTATAGAAGGGAGGTTTCTACACTGTTTGAATGGAGTTGTACTCATAATCTGAAGTTGAATGTCCTAAAAACAAAGGAAATGGTGTTTGATTTCCAACGGAGGAAAAATGCTGTCTTGCCATTGACTAATGGTCAGGACATTGAAAATGTTCAATGTTTTAAATTTCACGGACTACCATCCCTGCAACGTTAAGGTGGGACGACAACCTAAGAGGCATTATTTAAAAAATCCCATCAAAGGCTTTTTTTTCTTAAGACAGCTTAAAAAGTTTGGCATATCTAAAGTTGGTATGTTTAATTTTTATAGATCTGTCATTGAAAGAATGCTGACTTTCTCACTTATAGTGTGGCTTGGTAGCTCCACAGTACAGCAGAGAAGTCAGATTTGTAATATTACTCGGGCTGCTTCAAAAATTACTGGTTGTGATTTTCCCACTATTGATGAGATCTATGGCTCACGTTTGCAGAAAAAAGGTTTAAGAATCCTGAAAGACCCCTAACATCCAGCCAGACACCTCTTTATGCCTTCAGGCAGATGCCTTAGAGCAATTCAAACTAAGTCTACATGTTTTCTGAACAGCACTTATTGTAGGATTTTTCATGCTCTTAATTCCTCTGGTCTCTATGCATCTGCATTTCTCTCCTTATAATTGATAGGACATATATATGTATAGTTGGATTTATGTATATGTATTTATGTATGTAATGTATGTTATCATTGTTGATGAGCTCACAAGCAAATTCCAAACAACTAGGGTGTTTGGCAATAAATAATAAATAAATAATAATATAAGTACAAAACTAGAATGTAGTAGGTCTTTACTATACATACAGTACCAGTAATTCATTTTATTATCACAACATATTAAGAATGTGAGGGCCTTAGATACAGTTTTGGATTAGACTAGCTTAGCAAATTATTTACATTGTTTGCAGCAGGGCAACTGTAGGTGGCATAGTCGCGGGTCAAAATGCCGCTCTTCCGTTCCGATGAAAACATCAAACAGGTTCTCCCCACTCAGTGACACACCCACTGAGAAACCTGATGAAAATGCTCTAGTAATTGGCAATTCTATTGTATGGAATGTGAAAATAGAGACACCAGCCACCATAGTCCAATGTTTACCAGGAGCCAGAGCACCTGACATCTTGGCAAATTTAAAAGTGCTGACTAATGCTAAATGTAAATTCAGTAAGATTGTTATTCACATCGGCAATAATGATGTTCGACTTCGCCAGGATGTCTAAGTGGTGCCCTCAGAATAACATAGGTTTTGTTGTATTTCTATACCGAATTAAAGACTGGTCATCTAGTATCACATCAATTCTCAGTTCCCTAAGGTATCATAATAGACGTCTCCATATTTACCTGGTATCCTGAGGGATGTTCAACGATGTTCCACAGCCTTTACACCCGGTGTCCGTCCTGGCTCAGCCAAGTCCGTGCCACTAGAAACTCGTAATTAGAATTTTATTCAGGTTCTGATAACTGGTTATTATGTAAATAATTACTCAGAGACTGTGATTAAAATTGAACGAATCACCAACACACTGGTTTCGTTTTATTAATAAACAGTAACTCATAAGCAAAATACAAAATAACAGCGAGAAGTCTTCACCACGGAATGACGGCCACGTATATTGATTACATCAACCTTTTATAACCTCACATCCGTCACCGTCAATCTCATAACAATAACCTTCTGTCACTTCCCCCCTTCAGCCCCCCTTTTCTCTTCTACTCGTGTTCACGCCAGATGTACAGCTCCTATCGCAGAAAGCTCTGACGGCGGGGGCAAAAGTTCAAAGGAAAGCGTTAACACCTTTAAATGCCAAGCGTGCCTATTGCTATTTTAAAACATATGATAAAATCGCAACACCTTACATATCATATACATGTATGTCTAAACCACTATTTCACACCTCCTAACAGGTGCAACTAGCATCTTACGCTTCGGTTACGGGTAGAAGTTCCATCCTGCATATCCATGCAAAATGCATCTCCTAACCTGAAACCGCTGGCTTCTTGCAAAGCAAACACTTCTAAGCACATAACAATGGAAACCTTAATACAAGTAATACACGTGCTCTTAACTACACAGCACACATCTTTAACATAACACTTGACCTTTATATTTCTATATCTGGAGACTGAAGCTCCATCACTTCTAACCCATTTGTTAACATTTGCAATTCAGTTGAGAAATCACACAGTTTAATCATTTCCCTTATTAATTTCATTATTCTTTTACTCAACACTTCTTGTTTCCTCATTAACTTGAGGATTGCCTTCATCTTGCAGAGAATCTGCTGGCCTTGTAGCTCCTTTCTTGGCCCACTTGCGACGCTCCTTCCGTTCTTGTTTCTTGGCCTCTTTGTCCTGGCGTCGCCGAGCTCCCTGTGCTAAAAGATCATTCAAATCAATTTCGATGTTGTCCAGATGTCTCTTGTTGGTTCCCGCAGAGGATTGATCATGAAATGTCATATCTAATAAGCCTGGTATTTCCACAAGGCCAGTGACTGCATTGCAAAAGATCATCAGACTGGCTGTGAAGTAAGAATAACTGATAAATGACACTGCTGATTCCATTACTTTGGTAAATGACGAGATGAAAGCAAGTGCAGTAATTCAGAGCGGAATGACAATAGAACTTTTGACAGCTAAAGCAGGTGGAAATGTAAAATGTTGAAACTTTCTTGCTGTTTCTCGATTCCAGACTACTACTACAATATCTCAGACTTGATCAATCACATGAGAGACATTATTGTGGACCCACCAGAGGTATATGAATGATATGAGACAATGGTTGTCTAATTGGGCCACATATTCTAATATGCTGTTATCTGTTGTGTTGATAATTCTGCTAGTGATGTGTTTCGGGCCATGTTTATTGCAGTATTTGGAAGCAATGATTAAGACAAGCTTTGGTGTTCTTTATGGATCATAGTTTTAGATTATGAATTGAAGATTTTGGATTGCCATTATCTGAAAGGCACAGTCCCTTTAAAAAAGCCTTAACAATATCCATCAAATGTGAAGTGCTAAATCCTAAATGATTTAAAGTGGCCATTGTTAATATTTGTTACTTCTTGGGCTTCAGTTTTGACTACTCATGTGTAAGACTGCATTTGGGTAATTTCCTGCTGTTATGCGCACATCACAGACATACCTGCAGACTAAACAAGACACACTGGTACAACTGCACAAAAAACATACACATCAGAACACACACACAAATGCTTGCATGCACGTCTTACTTCTTGTTATATTTCTGAATATCCATATAGGGTAATGTTTGACTTCTGAGGACTGTGATTGGCTGTCCAGTACATCCCATGTGATTTTGCATGAATTTATTCTGTATAAATATGAAACCATGTTCCTTAATTAAGTTGAGAGTGTTAGCTTTCTGTATCTGCTTGATCATTCTCCAGGGATCCCATGCTGCGACTGCTGTGCACCCTAGTTGATGACTGTTAGCATCGAGACCATCTGAAAACAACTGTTGATTACTGCAAAGCCTCCAGACAAAAGAAGACAACTGTTAAAACAACATATTCATTTACCCAGAACAACAAAGTAAGAACTTTATAACTTCACTCAGAAAGTATAAGATATACAAGGAATTTGTCTTGGTGCAGATGGACAAAAAAATAAATAAATAAATAAATAAAGACAAAAACACTTTAACAGAAAGATGTGTCGAAAAATGTGCACAGCTGGGTTAAAGTAGGTAAGATATGTGCAAGTAAAAACAAAGGAAGGGTCCCATTGGTACTTTCTTAATGATTCAAAACCAAACTGCTTTAGCTGATGTATGTGTTGTTCACCAGGTCATGGAGATTCGTCGGTCTGCTGTGATTCTGCTGCTGGTTTTGGCTGCTTCTTTCACTGCTTATGGTCAACCAGATAATATAAAGCCCCGTTATAGAAAATTCCTCAATCAGCATTTGGGTCCTTATGTGAATAAGAAAATGTGTGACAGTGAAATCAGAAAGAGAGACATCACTGACTCTGAAACTGAAAATGGCTGCAAACAGACCAACACCTTCATTCAAGCAAATAAAAAGGATATTATAGCAGTTTGTGGCAAAGGAGGAACTCCACAGAAGAATAACAGAAACCTATTTATGAGCAACCAGCCTTTTCCTGTGGTCACATGTGAATTAAAAAGTGGGGAGAGACACCCAAAGTGTGAATACAAAGGTAATGGGCCCACTTGTTATATTGTGTTGGGGTGTGATAGTGGCTGGCCTGTACATTATGATAAATGCATAACTAAGACAGGCTGAATAGAGCCTCACAAAGCTTTACAATATTTTTGCTAATCATTTGTTCTCTGAAAAGGTAAATCATATATATAAACAAAATTCCTTTTCTCCGATTTGCACTTCTTCATGCATGTATCTGTGTGTAATCTTAAACATCATATGCAAGATTCAGCTTTTCACATGAAATTTTAAGCACTCTGTTCTTACTTGTTGAGCATTAAAAAAAAGAATTAAAAAAAAACTTTTTAAAAAACTTTTCAATGAGAGTAGAGAATGTGCAAAAACAGATGAGGATAAGAAAGATGAAGATGTTTTTTCAACCTGTCTCTAATCCTCAATAAAGTTGCTATACCCCTTATCTTGTCTGTTTGATTGTCTTGAATCTCAACACCAATTCGAAGATAAATATTCAACTTAAATTTAGAGAATAGAGAACAGAAGATAAATAAAGATAAAACAGCTGGAAATAGACCGAGACCCAGATCAAAGCCCAGATTAAATTTCTGAACCCAAAACTAAAGCCATGTATATGTGGTCTCAAGACCATGACCACAAGATCAAGACTATTAGTCTCTTATGGCTAACAAATCAGATTATAGACATATATTTTTATCCATCTGATATCATTTATTTATTTAATTATTTGAATGTAGCTAATAATTAAATAAAAATAATAGCAAAATACAGTAGCTGTAAGCAGCAGTGACGGGCCCAGGCACTACAGTGCCATCGCCACATGGAGACTCAAGGAAAACAATGCACTGTGGGCACACACATTTAACCGGGGAAAATAAAAGAGGACTATTTTCAGAGTCTATTGTAAATACAACACTTCCTGCTGCCAGCTGGTGGTGCTATGACTGTGAATCATAGCTGCATTCATGTGATCAGCCCCAGGAGCAAACATACAGCTGAAGTTTGATCTAAATCACTAAATGTGTGCAGAAGAAATCAGACATTTCCAGTTTCTCTTTTTTGTGAGACTTTTCTG
>JAFVLL020025691.1:0-10765 GCA_021397915.2 Tor tambroides | reverse complement strand
CACACATTATATATATATATATATATATATATATACAGTATACATACTGTACATACATGCATGTGTATATATAAGCAGCAGCCTAAACAGTCTCCTAACTACTCACAACACACCTTGACAACCACAGAGCAACACCCTAGCAACTGCCCTATACACCCTAGCAATGCCATTAAAACTGCCCAGAACATTTTCTGCAAAAAATGGGAAAGTTGTCATTCCACCTCCAACATCATTTTTGCACAAGAAAACACCACTCGCAATTTCATCAGAAAATGTACAAATCTAGCTTTCCCTGTTTTAACAATATTTGTCATGTCAGAAAAGCACATTGAATTGAAAATTGAAGAAATGCAAACAGAGTGAGAAAATACATTTATTGGCCATAGTACTGTCTCCGAACACTGAATAAGGCTTTCCATATTATAGTGTGTCGAAACACTGGCAAACTACAGCTCTTGTTTGTAAAGTAGCTCAGCCCGTAGATGGTCAGCAGTCAAGACAAAGCCCAGTGGAAATATACAGCTCGTTTGGCGTCCTAATACACGGTCAGCCTTTGAGCAATTACTTTGCTTTGTTCCGTCACCCTCAAATGAGTTTTCTTTGCCTTGCTGCTTTGAGTATTATTAACTCCTTCACAAAGAATTATTTAGTCACCTTGAGCATCTGGAAAGTAGCGCTCAAAGTAATTATCAAATGGGGTCCACTTAATTTTTAATTGACTCTCTTGGTTCATTGCCCCAACTTTGGTACGCTTGTCAAAAGTATCTCTGTTCTTTGTGACCCTTCCTGTCAAAGTAGAGCTTGTCAACTTCCAAGAAATTTCATTCCCTGTGGTGAGAAGGAAAGGTAGGGGAGCAGCAGAAAGAGAGAGAGAGAGAGAGAGAGAGAGAGAGAGAGGATGAAAAGAAGAATTATTTTCTGCTGGTGCCATTTCAAAGCATTAAGCTTCAGAAGTGACTATCAGCGCATACTCTGCCAAGTCCTGCACTGTGTGTGATCTCACCCCTCACTGTGAGAAAAGCTGTGGTGTTTCTCGTGAGAACTCATTTCTTTCTCAAAAGACAAGTAAATAAAGAAAGATGATTTGGGGTTATCTTCTGTTCTGTTCTCTTCAAGCAGCACAACCGTTTCATCACTGATAATAATTCAGCATATTAAAATTATTTCATCATTCATCATGTGACACTGAAGACTTGAGTAATGATAATGAAAATTCAGCATTGCTTCACATGAATAAATTATATTTTAAAGTATATTATAATAGAAAACCAATATTATAATTTGTGATAATATTTCACAATATTACTGTTCTTTTTTCTGTATTTTTGATCAAATAAATACAGCCTTGATGAGCATAAGAGACTCCATTATAAAACAAGATCAATTATTTATTAGGCTTTTAATATCAAAACAAACTGAAGCATTTAAACTGTGATCTGCAAGTTAAATATTTTCAAGAAAACTTTAATGGGAATTTTTATACAGCTATCTAAACATCCCTATGAAGTACAGTTTGCACAATACACCTGTGTGTTGTTACTGTTCTGTGCCCATCATCTACTTTTTCCACCACTTAATCAAGCCACTCTTTTTTAATACATGATGACATTTTATTTCACGTCATTGCGTTTGCGTTGGTTCTTGTGTTGAGCTATTTCGTCCGCATCCATTGAAGTATTTGGTAGGGATGCTCGATTAATCGAAATGAAATCGCAATCGGGATTAGGCAAAAGATGCGATTGTCATGTGCATCTTGTCAGTGAAGCACTGTTCTGTGATCAGTAGTAAATCTCCATCCGAAGGCCAGAGGGCGCTCTCGCGCGGAAACTCCAAATACACCCCGCAGAAGAAATACAGGAAATACCGATCGCTTCAGCTGAATAAACAGAAGATTTAACTGCTTTCATTGATTCAACGTGACTAATAAACACAAGTCAAGTTCTTATTATAATTTTCATTATAATAAAGTATATAATAATGCAATGCTAATCGACAGCCTTTATCACTGCTTAGAATACTATGAAATATGTTGCGTGCCTTAAGAAGCCACATCATCTCACAGAAGGATTTGTTTCAAACGCTCGACTGACGTTATGAAGTGAGTTTGGAGTAAAAACATGTTATTAAATATGGTATTTTCAATGGAGCAGCATTTGTTATTACACAGAGCTTTAGTTCACTGAGAAGCTATGCAAACAGCTGTCATTATCGCAGAACGATTTCTTCGATTTCATAATCGTGCAATTAAGAGCGCGATATTGAGTTGCTTGTCAGTGAACTACGGCTCTGTGTAGTAAATGCTGCTCCATCTGAAAGCATGTGATGGAGATTTACTACTGATTACAGAACCGGCTGTACTCACATGATGTCCTACTATTTGATTTGTACATTCGACTCATTTTGCACACATCATTCTCATTCTATAACCTGTTAACCACATTGACTGGTTCTAACCCTATAGTGACATCAACTCTATAGCAATATGCCCAAGCATTGCAATTCAGTCAGAACCACTTTCACCAAAAGTATATTTATTATAATAAAAGCATACAGTTAATGTTGGCGGTATGGTTCTGTTCTGGGTAAACTCCACATGCCGGTCCATACATATTACAATTCGAGTTGTTGTAAACAGCCAGATACGTAAAGGATGATTGCCATGTACTCAAACAACCTCAACAGATATCAGATTTAAACAGAGTTGTGTACTTGGACTCGGACTGCAGTAGTGAATGAACTTGGACTTGGATGGACTCTGGTGGACTCAGGTGGACTCGGACTTGGATATTTTGGACGCAGACATTTTTTAGAGTACAGACGAATCCATGTCATGTGTAATATAAAATAAATAAATTTTAAAAAAGTAACAACATAAAATTAATATGGAAAGACATTAATAAAAGTCTCCCACTTAAACTCAATTGATTAAAAACTAGGACTTGGACACTGGACTCGGATACAATGCTGGATTTAAATATGTAAATCCTAGCTAGGAGGAGTTGGGGATGGAGGAGGGAGTTAGAAATGACATGCAGCCAAGCAATAGAAGAGAGGCTGAATCAATGGGATTTAAATAGACCGCTGTAATAGGTGTCGAAACTGGTTTGGTACACGTTATGTACCAATGTACCAGTTGATGCTCGATTTATTTCGCTTTTAGTAGAATTCAGTAAAATGGCTTTCCCAACTAATTTTTGCATGTGCGCGGCACATTATTGCTTCTGCACGGCTGCAGTTGAAGAAGTGTGTGGCCGTGTGTGCAGCATAGAGGGAACATTGGTTCTCCGTATGTTGTTGTTAATGTTAAACTATGTGGTTGTTAAAGTTTTCTGAGTTGTTGTTAGCATGTTGCTTTGTGCGGTTGCAAGTATCCTGAGTGACTGTTAGCACGTTGCTTTGTGTCCACTAATGTGTTGTGAGTGGTTGCCAGTGTGTTGCTATGCAGTTTTTAAAATGTTCTGATTGATTGTTAGCATGTTGCATGGTGATTGCTGAAGGTGTTTGGAGATATTCACTGTGTCCTGCCTGTATAGTATACTATAAAAAGTAAGCCAAAAGAGTATTCACAAGTTCATGTGCCCATATAATCTTAGCATTAGTGGTAAATGGATTTGGCTTAATGTCTGCAATGGAGGGCTCAGAGAGACTATTCTACTCGAGCCCCCCTATAGACAGAAGAATAAATGAAATAAATATGCATAAAGGAGGAGATGGGGAGGTGGAGGGATGCCGAAAGAACAACAGAAGTGATAAGAGGCTGTTTTTATACTCTGATATTAATTAGAAGATTAAATGAGCGTACTCCTCCCAAAATTACGTTAATAATTTCACATATGCCCAGATTCATAGTATTCAAAATTCAGTAGATGAAAAGTACCCGAATGACCTACTATTTCTGTCGGAATATTGAAGTGCACGTTTAATAGACACTTTACTCCCATGAGGTCACGGGACAGGATTTACATTTAATGGCAGTGAAGCAACACAACTGACATTGACAGATCTTGTGACAGTAACAACATGGTGGATGTAGTACATCCAAATTTCATTCATTCTATCCATATTCAAACCACATAGAGCATACTTTTTTTAATAGTCGTGATAAAAGTTCAAATTCAAATGTAGTTTGGAGAGGTTGCTAGCGTGTTCAAAATGTTCTCCTACCAGAACTGTTTTCTTCTCTCATGCCAACAGAAATGGATGAGTATGGAATGGAATTCACGGTACTGTTGACAGGTAGAATGAGCTCACATGATAAGCAAAACAAAATTATAACGGTTCATGCATGCAACACAGTAATGTTGTTAATACAGTGACATTTCAATGTTTCCATGTAATCATGTCAGAGGAAATTGAGTATCCCAATACTGATTTACAATGTAGCAAACAAGGAAAACAGAACCGCTAACTACTTGTGAAGAGTCAGTACCAAATATTTAGATTTGAAAAACAAAACCTGGAAAAAAAGGGCAGCCTGAACAAAGCCTTAGGAGTCGTTTTGAAGACCTCTATTTAAATAAGGATTTGTAATTCTCACAAATTTTCTTTCTTTACCAACAGTAAGCAATGATTTTGTCTATTTTATTTCTAGAGGGGAAAAAAAAGATATAAAATTAAATTTCATCTTGAGTTCCATGTATATCCACGCATCAAATTAGATGGTGGCAATGGGTTGATTCAAACCGGTTTATAATAATAAAATGATGGATACGTTTCTTTTTCTAGAGGGTGAATTTAAAACTATGCAAATTAAACTATGCAAATCATTTCCCTCTGCATATTTTAGCCTTATCTCGTTTAGCAAACACAGCTAATAAACTCGCAGCATAAATAACAACTGGTCCTGCAAGGAAGGTTAAACAGAGAGGCCAAGCCCTCTGCCATTAACACCTCACACACAATTCTGAGAGAGAGAAAGAGAGAGAGAGAAATGATAGTTGAGTAGTTCGAAGTACATGGATCAGCTGACGGTGGATTCAAGGTATATGGGTCATTCCACAAAATTGGTGCCTTTTCCACTTTGAAAAATTAAAAAATCAAATAAGTTTAATGAACATTTTTTTAAATATCCATGAAATGAAAACACCTTAAAATGACAAGAAATTGTATTGTGCCATCTCAGACTATGTAATTTATTTTTTATGACTGTTTTTCTACCTCATGTTTTGGTATTTTTGTCAACCCTGTTACCGACACAGGCGTTACTAGATACTATAGTTTTAGTTAGAACTATGTGATAGTTCTCACACATATAAGCAGCATTTTAGTCCCTCTATTCACTGGGATTGTTTCAAAAATATATATTTTTATATTTGTCATTCAGATGAGCAAGAACATCCTAATTTTGGAGGGTGACCACATGCCAATTAAGAAAAATATACATTTTTACAAGAGAGACATTAAAAGAGGGCTTTGTCCAAAATGAAATATAAAGTTAAAATGGAAAGACCTGGAAGACTGTATCAAATATAATTTTTTACAATTTTTATGAAATTAATGACAGTAACAGGGTTGACGTCATAGTCACAGGACTGACAGGGATGACAGCACACACATTCTTCAGCACTGTACAGTTTTACAACTTTAAATTGCATTATTTTGTTTTGCACTTCAAGTTCAATTTGATTTAGCACATTACGTTTCTAAGAGATCTAAATAAGGGTATTGTAATTAGATAATGTGTCTATATGTTTGTCCCCTCACAGAACTTCAAATAGACTGATCTGTTTCAGTTATTAGGCAAGGAAGATGATCAGATCTCGGTCTTTCTGTGATCATCTGAAACTAGACAAAGATCTTGACTTTTTTGAACATTGCAAGACTGGGGTGAAGTTCTGCAGTCACCTTGCTACGGTGGCCGAGAGAGCTCAATGCGCTGCAGATAGAAGAAAACAACTTTGTCAATTTTACAACACACGCTCTGTAAATGCTCACAACACAAACAAATAAAGATACACACTGCAAATAGAAAAAAAAAAACACCTGCAAATTAAGAAAACAACTTCATCAATTTAACAACACACGCGCTGCAAATGCGCAACACAACCAAATGAAGAAACGCACTGCAAATATAACACAACCAAACAAAGAAACTAAAAACAACCAATAATAATAAAATTCTTTATTTGATTGTGTTGTGAGCATTTGCAGTGTGTTTCTTTATTTGTTTGTGTTGTGAGCATTTGCAGCACCTGCTGTCAAATTGATGAAGATGTTTTCTTGATTTGCTGGTGCTTTTTTGATTTGCATGTGTTTCCTGAAGTTGCAGCGCGTTGAGCTCTCGGCCACCGTACCTTGCTGCTCTTGTATGTAACTGAATTTACATGGACGCATTATTGACAATGAGTTATGGAGAGAAAAAAAAAAGTTTTATTGAGACTGATCATCCTATCCTGGTCATTAACAACAACAGTAATAGTAACAATACCAATAAAACTAACTAAAATGTAACTCATGCTCATATGCCACTGAATGATATAGGCATTAGCTCAAAATTACACCCAGGGTGGCCTTTAATGTTTGTATTTTACAGACAGTCTTTAAAAACAGGATGACACCTAATCTCTGTCATTCCTGTTACCCGAATCTCAAAACCAATTATTGACAATTTCAAACTAATTTATTAATTTCTAGCTAATAGTGAATTTCACAAAAGCACATGTTGTACACTTTTAAAGGATTGTATTGTAGGTATTGATTATATTAAATGTAGTAAATAATTGTTTAAATTTACATTTTAAAAATGGTAACAGTATTAACACTGCATGACCCCCCCTCCCCTCCCTCAGTCAAGCCTTATAAATCATCAAAAATAGAACATTATAAAAGTGATAGAGAAACATGCTTGTGTTTTAAGTGTAGGAATCCTGGTTGAGAGATGATGTAACCTCATAAAAGTGATGTCACTTGAATGCAGGGGTGAAAATTTCATATGATGTTTTTTAACAAAGTTCGGGAGGAGCACGTTCAGATAATTAACCTAATTAACACGAGAGGAGCACAATCAGTAATCAACCCAGTTAACAAGATAAGAGATGTGTATATATACACAGCAGATTTACCTCTGTTCCTTGACAGTTTTCCATTATCCCTCCGCCACCCCTTCTCCGCACTTACAACTATTCCTGTCCTAACCTATAGGGGGGTACTCAGGGTTTGGGCGAAAGTTCCGAGCTCGGAGCCCTCCCCTCGGACAGCATGCCAAATAAGCATAAACTTTATTCTATTTATTATATATGAGTGTGAACTCGTGAACTAACAGTAGGGGGGGACAATAAACATAAAGGGCCCTATCATACACCCGGCGCAAGGCACAGCGCAAGTGTTTTTGCTAGTTTCAGCCCGACACAGTTCTCATTTTCCCATCCTGCGCCGCGGTGTATAAATAGCAAATGCATTTGCGTCCATTTTTGCGCTCATGGGCATGCTGGTCTAAAAAAGAGGTGTGTTCAGGCGCATTGTTGGCGCATTGCTATTTTGAGGAACTGAATATAGACTGCACCATAGACCAACTCAAACCTGGTCTAAAGTCTAATGGCACAATATTTTTTTTGTTACTTACAGAGCATATTATTAGAAAATGTGCCTCTGGGGGGTCCACAACGCGCGTTCACTTTGCTTATTATACACAGGGATGCACAGCAGCACACAAACATGCCAAATATTAAAAATTAAAGGATTACAGTGTGAAAGAATATTATTGAGTAGGCTACATAAATATAAAAATGTCATACAAGTCATAATGGATATTCATTGCGTGTATCAGAATTAGCCTACCTATTTGCTCGCGCATGAGCATCCGTTTGCTCTCTGGAGACACGTTAAGTCTGTGCGCCTTAAAATTCCGCCATTTAAATAGCGAATCCGCCATGGCGCGAGAGCAACTCGCTCTTAAAGGGAATGGGAGATGAGACTCTGATTGGTTTATTGCACGTTATGCCCAAAAAAACACCCATTACTCATTAAGAGAATAGGGACAACCCTTTTAGACCATGCGCCGGGAGCGCCGACCATTTTTCCCGTCGTTATACTAGCAAAAGTGGATTCAGAAACGCCCTAAGTGCATCTGCGCCGTGCGCTTTAGACCATGCGCTTAGATCGTTAAAATTTCTCAAGAGCAATTTTTAAAGGGGACACAAATAATACAGTTAAAATTGTACTTGTAAGGAAGGACAAGTATACACAGAGGAAAGGCTTTTAGTATAGCAGGGAGACCTTGCCAAATTAGACAACTTCTTCAAACTGTTGTGATAGTGCTGCGACAGCGGTTGTGTCCGTTAAAGACATTACTATCCATCAAGCAGGTAACGTTATTATTACAAACAGCGGACTCATCGAAAAATACATTGGCATCATCTGTATTAAAGAGAAAATAATCACTTCATCCAATGTTTATGTGAATAAAATAGCCTTGACAGTCACAACTTTGTTCTCGCTCACTGGACTTGTGTGTGTGTAGGTGATGCAGGGGTTGCCAGATTTTCACAACAAAACCCACCCAATTGCTTCTCAAAACTAGCCCAATCGCGTTTCGATGGGGGTTCCTTGGTAAAAATCGGTAAAATCGGGTAAAATACACGTTTTTCGGCAGGATTCCTCCGGTAAAATTCGCATTCAAGGGGCTAAATATCACATTATTGGGGGAGCTTCAACCTGTGGACATGAAAAACAACCCGTGGTGACAGTGTTAAAGTAGCTCAATTGGCAACACTGATGTAAAAGAGGAAAGCAGGCATTTGGACCAAAGCACTGTGAGGCAAGGGAGGGGAGATTCAAAATTTTTCTAAACTTAAAACGCATTTTTTGCCCAGTTTGCGTTTGTGTTGTTTTACTACTTACAAAGTAATTTGAAGTATAAAACATTGTTATTTACAATACACAGCATGGTTTTTAATCATATATTTAGGGGGGACAAACCTCAGATACCCTCCTCTTTCAAATAAGCATCTATTAGGCTAGTAAGCATTTACCTAGCAACTACCCAGAATACCCTAGCAACCAGCAACCTAGAATTGTGTTGGCAAGTATTGCACGGAAAACACTTTTTTTTTTCCTTTGGAAAAAGTAAATCTTCCTATCAGTGTAATATATGCGCTGGACTGGAATTGAATTGTGGAAGGTCTCAACAGACTTGATGAGCTGTAGGGCCCCAGCGTAGCTGATGATGTATTGCACAGGTGCCGCCACATTTGCCAGCAGGAAACAGAAGATAGATAGCTGTATACTCTGCATATGCTATAGCTACCTACAACATTTCACCAACAAAATTGATCAATCTCACATTTTCAGTTTACTGAGTAATTGTGTCTTGCTGTAAAGATACTGTTGTTTTAGTAATTTACCTTTCTGAAGGTTTGCAATATTTTTAGAGTAGCAATATGAATTTTATCATATACACAGATCAAACATTTTGATCCAGGTACATAATTTAATTTCAGTTGCTGACATTTAAATCCTCTTGGACCCAGTGCAGCATTTTTTGGGTTGGATTAGAAGGATCAAGACAGGAAAAAAAAGAAGATAAATCCTTGTCTTCAACTTCTTTATTAGGTGAGAGAGTGAGATTATATAGGACATTTCTCCTGGTTAGTGTGATGTGAGTGAGGACAGCTGGCAATTCCTGTTGGAATGAATGAATGGATGTGTAATAGTTTAATGATTTATTTCTATGAAAGTGTAACAGACTTTTAGAAGTATGTTCTAGGAAAGCTTCACACCTAACCTTTAGTAATTATGTAAATTATGAGAAAATGATCACAATGACTAACTAGATGGAAGAGCTAAATGTATTAAGTTCTCAGTAGAGATTTAAACATGGGCCATGTACACACTAAATTTGATTGTCAATTCACCTTTAGTGCTTAATGCTGTTCTGCACACACACTATTCAGTAATTTACTGGAGTGACAACCGCATTCTACAACCACATTTGCTCTCGAAATATGCAGGTATAGTGTCAACGTCTTTACGGGTATTCTACGCAGTGTGTATGGAAACATCAGTTGTGGTGAAAGAAATCACGAGGTACATCTTGACTCAGCGTTGCCAGATCTTGCTATATAAAAACAGCAAAGCTTTTTAAAAGGATAGTTCACCCAAAAAGGTGAACTGCTGTTGAGACTTTGAAACCCAAAAAAAGTGCATCCATCCATCATAAAAAGTACTCCACGCAGCTCCGGGGGGTTAATAAAGGCCTTCTGAAGCAAATCAGTGCGTTTGTTGAAGTAAAAATATTCATATTTAACACTTTATAAACCATATTCTCTAGCTAACTGTCGCATGTGCGTTTACAAGAGATTGGCGTTCCGTAATGTAAGCCCCACTGAGAATATGCTAGTCTAGCGAGAAAAAAAGTTTTACAGCAAAGGAAAACCAGTCTCCTCTTGGTGTCACGGTGCACACACGAGGGAGGACACAGGAACACGCTGACAAGGACGTAACTCAAATCATAGTCTTTAATAACGACATCAGGGCAAGACAAGGCAGGATAAGGCAAGGCAGACACAGGAACACCGGGGAGTAACGAGTAGACCAGACAACACGAAACTGAACAGGCCTGAACTAATATACACAGGTTAATCAGACAAAACACAGCTGGACAGACTTTAATAATCACTTGAAACAAGGACAGGAAACATACCAAATAAGGACACAAGAGGTAGGAACACATAACAGACACGACAGAACCCTGACAGTACTCCCCCCTCCGGAAAGGCTCGTCCCGAGCCTTAACAGTTCCATCAGGGAGGGGGGGTGGGCACTCTGG
>JAFVLL020025690.1:21020-66620 GCA_021397915.2 Tor tambroides | reverse complement strand
CACACACAGACTGAGCCAGCAAAACACACCGACACACATCCAAGTCATTACACGCACAGCCGACTGATGTCTCGCATACACACGCGCAGGTGCGGAAACAAACGCGCTTGCTCATCCCCCGCACGTGCATACGTGCGAGAAAATAAGGACAAACAAATCTCATCGCTATCGTACTTAAACGCACACGCTCCTTCTCTCTGCCGTTTGATGCAAAACCCAATCACAGAGGTCATTATCTGATGAGGTTTGTTAAACTGGCGGGTTTCAGCTCCCCCTCGTCCTTTCTCTTGCTTCCTCAACTTAATGATAACTCTCAATAGGTTGGCCCCACATGGGACACGCGGAGACGCACTATTTTGTTGGCCATTAATTTGGCGCTTTGAAGCCGTAGCTGTGAAGCAGAGGCAGAGAAAACCCCCCACCAGGCTGCTTCCAAAATAAGACAATCCACCCGGCCTGAAACAGAATATCAAATGCCGTCTGTCTGTCCGTCAGGCACCTCGACCGGCCGAGGTGTGCGCATGCGTCCCGTGTGGAAGGGGTGTTGAGCGTGGGGTGTTTTGGAGAGAGATGGCAGTGTGCTAATCAACACAGTGTTCCAAAACCTAGTGAGTCACCTACGTAGGCAGCATAATAGGCACAGTCTCTATGTAAAGGCTGAGGGGCCTAACAATATGCCGTCTTTAAGATTCCTTCAATTGGGCACATTTTAAAACAACATCGCATATATACTAATAAGAAAAACAGAAATCGCTGAATGCACTGAGACAACTCTGTGTGAAAAAAAGAGAAAAATTCAATACTGAATACTGTTTTATCCCATTGTAATTAAAATGGTTAATTTTACCTAATATTTGTGTGCTTTGTATTTTTATGCTTATTATAGTACTGTGTAATTAGCTTAGCAACATGCTAATAGCTAACTCGATTTACTAGCATGGATTATTTGTCTTTATGCTTAACACATTTTAATTAGCTTAGCAACATGCTAATATTGAATTATTTAAAACAAAAAAAAATTCCAAAATGGAAACAAAATGAAATGTTGGTAAATATAAGTGATTTGCAAAAATCGATTATCTGACTTTGTTTAAAACGTGTCATTAGCTTATGAACACATTAACAGCTTATATATATATATATATATATATATACCAAAAAATGAAAATTCTGTCATTAATTACTCACCCTCATGTTGTTCCAAACCCATAAGACCTTCATTCATCTTCAGAACCCAAATTAAGATGTTTTTGATGAAATCCGAGAACTTTCTGACCCTGCACACACAGCAACGCAACTGAAATGTTCAAGGCCCAGAAAGGTAGCAAGGACATCATTAAAATAGTCCATGTGACATCAGTGGTTTAACTGTAATGTTATGAAGGTACGAGAATATTTTTTGTCCGCAAAGAAAACAAAAATAATGACTTTATTCAACAATTTCCTCTCTTCAGTGTCAGTCTCTGCCTTTCTGGGCCTTGATCGCGGTAGTTGTGTTGCTGTCTATGCAGAGTCAGAAAGTTCTTGGATTTCATCAAAAATATCTTAATTTGTGTTCTGAAGATGAACGAAGGTCTTACGGGTTTAGAACAATTTTCATTTTTGGGTGAACTATCCCTTTAACACACAGTTATAAAGCTTAGCAACAAGCTAACAGCTAACTTTTTCAAACCAATTGTGAAGTTGCTGACTATGTAGAGGGTTTTGAATCAGTCATTCATGAGGTTTAATTTCAGCTAGTGATGCTGCCTTAGACACCAACTGCCTATGTATGCATTAGACAGCAAAACAGCTCACTTGGTTTTGGAACTGAGCCAAAGTGTATGGCGATAAACAAATATATGAAAACACAAAGGAATCCTCACATAAAAACTTGATAAACTAACAGAAATGAATTGTACTATTAGTACACAGTCACTGTTACCTTCTTTCTTATAGATTAATACTCAACCAGCAGGTGAAAGCCTGGAGCAGACTCACAAATTTTGCATATATCCATATTGATGCTTGCTAGTTGGTCCCCCTATAGGAACAATGAAGCACATTTGCAACAGTATTGTACAGTAGAGACAAATGATATAATTTTAATGTCAAACACTATGGCTAAAACAAATTCCAGATAAATCGAAAGAAAGTTACAGCAAAAAATACATCACAATTCATCTGAAATGACGAATAAATACAAGAAACATTTCTTATTAGTACGACTGACTACAGTTACTATCATGCTGTCAGATTTGATTAGTAAAGGTAAGAGTGGACATGGATGTTTTCTTGTTCAAAGCAGTCCTGCTGGTTTAACTAAACACATGCGAGGTCTTTGCTGACCTTAGAGGAACAGCGTGAGAAGCTACTAATCCTGGATGAAGGGGGACTGAGAGATGGGCGCGTGACCTTTGGGCTGTGTGTAGTGTGTGATTCTGCACCATGTGCTAAATGGTACTGCACCGGGGGCCTTGCCTTGTGTACGGCTCACACACACACACCTAATGGATGGGATTTTACTAGTAGCTTTACAGAAAAAGAAAACTAAACATTAAACAGCAGGTTATGACATACGTTGATGTTCGTCTTCATGTTCTTCATCCATCTGATGTTCTCATCATGGTCCTCGTGTCCACACATCGTGCTGGGCTTTTCCATGGGTCGGTAAGTTTTAAAAGTAATGGACACAGCATAAATATAAGGGGAGAGAGGGTGAGAACGGTCCCGCTCCGCTCGAGAGCAGCGAGGAGAGGCCCCCTGTCACTGCCCACCAGGAATGATTCATGTGAACAATTTGTCCTAATTACTCCAGCCCAACGCTTTTGTCACTATTAATCTTACACTCACGTTCGTACACACTCACACATGCACGCATAGGGCCAGTCAGTGGAGATCAGTGCCCTCGCAAATTGAAATAGATGGCCAAGACGATGGTGAGGAGGATGATGGCGCCCAGGATGAAGACCAGGATACGATTCTGAATGATCCTGTGGGTGAGGAGAGGGAGAGGTGGAGAAAAAGAGAAGACAAGAGAAAGAGATATCATGTTAAAGACATTAATTAGACAATAGTAAAAACTAAAACTTCCGATTAAACATTTTCACACAAAACAGGCATGCATGTGATCGAGTACATGCCCTGCATCAAAAACGAATTTATTTTGCTGACTGAACTCGATAAACACATTTCACTTCAGTCAGATCAGTCTTTTAAAAAAATAAAATAAAAATAACAAACAGACTTTCATGCAAAACATGTCACACGGTGTGACAACTTTGCCTTTTTCCTCTCCATCTGTCTGCAGACACGCTTAAAGCATTTACTTTTCTCTGAAAAGTAAAAAGTGTGGCTTGTGGCGTTCCTCCAGCTAATAAATTTCACATATTTACTGATGGAATTCTCCATAAAACCCACTTTCCTACTGTCACATGACCAAACCAAAAAGGCAATTTGTGCCCGCAGGACTTAACAGATTCACTCAGTCATTCACTAAATTCTACACATCAATTGCATATTCATTTACTAAATACTATGGCCAATAACTGTGATTTCAGCTAGAAGTTCACTATATATCGGTTTGGAATTTTCATATTGGACAGTTTTTGAAATCTAATTGTGGACATTTATTTCTTCCTGTTGTCTCAAAATGAATAGATATGCATATTACATATAAAGTCTCTTATCCTCACCAAGGCTGCATATATTTGATTAAAAATACAGTAAAACAGTAATATTGCAAAATATTATTACAACTTAAATAACTGTTTTATATTTTAATATAGTTTTAAAATGTAATGTATTACTGTGATGGTAAAGCTGAATTTACTGCCGTCTTCAGTGTCACATGATCCTTCAGAAATCATTCTAATATGCTGATTTGGTGGCATTTCTTCTTATTATCAATGTTAAAAAAAAAGTTGTGCTGCTTAATATTTTTGTGGAACATGATGTATTTTTTCAGGATTCTTTGATAAGAAGCAAATGTAAAAAAAATAGACTTCCATGCCAAATCACAAAATGCAAGAAAAAAAAAGTGTTTCCATTACAGATTTGTGCAAAACTATTGCGATATTTTATAAATGTCGATAAAAAAAACTATTGCGTAATGACGGCGTTTCCATAAACTGATGTTATGCGACTAAAACTAAATTTTTTCCTCTCGCGATAAGTCATGACGACATATATTGGTAGGTTTACATATATCGCAGTAGGTTAATGCCGCGGCACAGCTGGTATAAACACAAGTGTTGACTAGAGTAGCCGTGTCGGAGCCGTAATGCGCCGCAGATGTGTCTAGTGTAAATAAGGGGTTACCCATCCAAGCATTAATGGCAAGGAAAGCCACTTATACTTGAGAGTGGCCACGTATGAGGTGTTTCGTGGAGGTTATATTAAAGAATGATCATGTGATTTTTACGTACACCAGGTGACCTGTAAATGCGAAAAAAAAAACAGTTTCCATTGCAGTCTTGCGACATATTCCGTTTTCGAATAGCCTGAAAAACCACCTCACGTGAGCGTAAATTTTTTTTTCCGATATATGGGAGTTTTTGCAAAATTGACGTGTTTCCATTAAGCGTATTTTCAATTCGCAATTTGAAGGGTAATGGAAATGCAGCTAAAGTGATTCTGTTTGTCTCTACTCGGAAGTACCAAAAAGAGCCAAACAAACTGTTTGAAAAGTGGCAAAGTGGTACAAAGTGGGTGTGTGGACAGTACAGTGAGGTTGAGGGCAAGCGTTGTAAGGTTGAGACCCTGGGACGATCTCTCGGGGTGAGTTTCTGTCTCCTGTGTCATTCCTGATAAATGACAGAATTATCCCATGTGCTGACATGTGGAGAGAGCAGGACCACTGTCCACTCCTATAAGCAGGAGATGAATAACTCACACACAACCATTCATCACCACTGCAGCCGAGCAGCACTCCGCTGTATCCTACACACACACACCTAACACATAAAGAGATGCACATTGAAGAAAGCAAAATGGCATTACAACACGCACCTCAATGCTGGTGCTCAAAAGCGACTGGTATTCATGTATGTCTATGCTCTGAGATGTTTATTTTGTTAAGATAAACCATCAGAGGCTTTTCTGCCGCATTGACAAAAGGTGTGTTCTGATTGGACGCTGGGCCGGCATAATTCATAATTGGGAGTGCATGCTTGGAGAAGGACATTAATCAGAGCATGTTTAGCAAGGCCAGATCTCCCACATGTCTCTTTAAGTAACATTCATTATTTACACTGGCTACACACACACATAAACAAACTCCAAGCAAGAGGACACACTGTTCATGAAGTTCAGAGATGTGCTGGTGCCCAAAGGGACAGGAAACAGCCGTGGGAGAGGGACGAATGGGAATTCTTGGGTCTGTATAAAGAATGTGTGTTACAGGATGGTACAACTGGAGGTAAATTATGTCAAGATCATGCGAACCTTACGGTTTTGCCATTTACTGTCAATCAATATTGAGATAAATTACAGCACTCTTCAAAAGGGTCAGATTTTTTTAATAATTTAAAGCTTTCTTTCAGCAAGGACGCATTACATTGATCTAAAGTGGCAGTAAAGACATTTATAATGTTACAAAAGATTGCTATTTCAAATAAATGCTGTTCTTTTGAATATTCTATTCATCAAAGAACCCTGAAGAAAAATAAGTATCAGTGTTTCCACAAAAAATAAGCAACTACAAGAATAATAAGCAAGAATAAGCAACTGTTTTCAACTTTGATAACAATAAAATTTTACTTGAAAACCAAATCAATATATTAAAATGATTTCTGAAGAATCATGTGACACTTAAGACGAGAGTAGTGACTGCTGAAAATGCAGCTTTGCCATCACAGAAATAAATTACATTTTAAAATCCATTAAAATAGAAAAGTATCATTTTAAATTGTAAAAATATTTCACAATATTACTGTTTTTACTGTATTTTTGATCAAACAAATGCAGCCTTGGTGAGCATAAGAGACTTCTTTCAAAAACATTACAAAAAAATCAAACGATAGTGAAGCTGACTGACTATCTTGTGATCTCACTGCTCTTTATTATAAAAGAGATTCTACATTTTAATTGGATACTATATTAATGCTCTAATGTTGCTTTGCAACCATAGAACAGCCTACAGAAGAACTTATTATTTTCATTAATTAACCGAACTTTCAATGAACATTAATATTGTTAACATGAAAGCATTCAGCCAACTGAAGCTCTCACAGTGATTTTACCATGGTAAAAAGATTTTTTTACTTGCTTATGGTATGTTAACACACAACCTCTTGAGGCATAGCGCTTTATTCTGTACAGATTTACAAAAAAAAAAAAAAAAAAAAATCTTCATTGAGAAAACTTTTTAACTCATAAATCAACTTCGACTAACCTTAATTTTCTGACCAAAGGCTCAGCTGTAGATTTTTGACTGAAGCGCAAGAGATTAAATACAGTGTGTGTGTGTTGGTGCGAGTGGTTCAGGGGCCAGGCTGAGCTGTTAGCAGTAATGTAGATTAATCTGCCTTTGGTGAGGCTGCTCTGACAGGCCCTTGAGGGTGGGCGGAGAGGCCCCGGGCAGCCCTGCATCCAGACACAGAGGGAGAGAGCAAGAGTGAGTGAGTGGCCCAGTCATCACAGAGAGCAGCCATGCTTCCCTCACTTCAACAGCCCAGTCTTACACTCTGAAAAAGACTCTGGAAAGTGCATGAATCTCTTCACAGAGATTCGTTATAATTTGAGGAACATATTTGGGGAAGTAATTCATCCTGTCGTGTGTGAGAGCTCATATAGTCATTGATGCAAGGGAACTTTTGTCTGTAAACTTTAAAATCTTCCCCTGTGGCAGTCCCTTTCAACCGCAACTAAAAATAACCACGAATGGATCTCAAAGAACAGAAGTACTAAAACTATTTGTACCCTTTTTTCACCTCTCTCAGAACCAGCCTGCATTTCCACGGACTTGAAAACCAAATGATGACGCAACCGGCTGTTACTAAATAATCTGTCCACAAACAAACATGCCACAATACTTTCTTTGTTTAAAAGCCTTGCTTCTAGTTTTGAGAACACATTTTGACATCCAAAGTAATTTAATAGAGTGTAATCATGAGCTGGCTTTGATATAATGGCCAGAATTTATTTAAATATACAGTGCAATGAATAAAATTCATAGTATTCTAATTACGTACATGATATCTGTAAATTATATAATTAATAATATAATAAAAAATATTATATACAATATGAAAATAGAAATAATATAATTTATTGAATATATTACAATAAATTATAATAACATTAAAATAGAAATAATAATTTAATAATAATAATAATAATAATAATAATAATTATAGTAAAATAAGAGATGCTTGAACAGTAGTGTATATAAAACAAATATATAAAAATAAAATACTTTAGAATGAAAATAGTAAGATTTTTCTTTTAAATATTTTTACTGTATTATAGTAAATATTTTAAATATATTTCTTTACAGTTCAAATGACACTTTATGTTATTTTGAAAGCTGTACTTGACTCCCTGTCTCTAACATTTCTGATTCCTGGGGAGCAGCACATTACAATTGGTGGATACACCTGGACTAGACTGGAAACTGCAACACCCTGTTTGTGGAAAAAGGGGTTTTGGATACTTCTGTAGCTAATCTATAGCTCCTCCACCTCCAGTCTCACCTGGGTTGAATCACATTAATATAAAGGGAGGACAGAGACAGAGACAGAGACAGCAAGAGCAGGAGAAGGGTTGCATCTGATGCCTGTCTGATGGAGGTTCTATCCCATGCTGAACCATGTCCGGACAGAACAGAGCAGGACCCATCAAACCGCATCCATCCTCTCTGTCAAACACATGACAGAGGCTGGAAGAGACCTGTTCATGTTGTCACAGCTCATAGCTCAGGGTAAACCTTTTCTTACATGTTCACTTTTTCTGTCTCTCTCTCTTAGCTTAGGTTGGAAAAAGAACCAGAGGTTCAAAAATGCACATGTAAAATCAAAAAAATAAAGTTTGCTTCAATGTAGCGTATGAAGTAAAAATCAAAACATTAAAACTTCATACAGAACAAGACACATATCCCTGCTCAACTAATATTAAATATTAAACACTTCAAGAATTCACTCTTTTTAAATTGTTAGCATAATCTCATGTACCAATAGAAATGTATCATGTCTAGTTGGGCCAGAGGTAAAAGTAAGATTCCACGCAGAATGATTCGAGTTCAATTCCCATGATGGAATAAATGAATTTATGCGTTTTTAATGAACCAAACTTCAACTCTGCTAGATCACATCTGGTTTAGTTTTAGTTAGTGATTTTACTGACTTGATTAAATTGACCTCAAAATCGTGTTGAACCCAATTGCTTCAGCCAAACCTAATCACAAACTAACTACAACTGCTACATAATATTAATATTACACTGTACCTATAGTCATTTATTTCTATTAGTAATCACAAATTAGTTGTCAGCAATTTTGTAAATGATTTTGAAAGAAGTGTCTAATGCTCACAGGATTTTTTGATAAAAAAATACAGTAAAACAGTAATACACACACACACACACACACACACACACACACACACACACAAACCTATTACAATAATAATTATTTCTCCAGTCATCAGTGTCACATCCTTCAGAAACCATTCTAATATGCTGGTTTGCTGCTCAAGAAATATTTCTTTATTATTTTCACTGCTAAAAACAGTTGTGCTGCATTATATTTTTGCGGAAACTGATACTTTTTTCTGTAACATTATTCAATTCTTTACTAAGGCTTTTGATCAATTAAATGCTTTCTTGCTAATTAAAGTATCTTACTGACCCCAAACCTTTAAACAATACTCTATATTTATAACCCCCCCCCCCCCCTTTTTTAATTTCATGAAACAAGACAAATTAAATAATTTTTTTAGTTTGTATGAGGGGCCTTGGACCCTGAAGCCCCCCCTTCAGTTTGAGCCCCTGCAGTTGAGAACCTCTGGCTTCAGTACACTGTGATTTTCTCACTGTGAGGCACACAAGTCGAGCACTATATGCGTGTAAGCACTGCCAAAATAACTCCTTCCAAAACCAGCAGACAAAATTAAACTGAGTCAATTGGGTTAAAAACATAAGTCTAACCTCAAATGCACAACGCCAAAGAACGAATGACTGTGTGTGTGTGCGTGTGTGTGTGTGTGTCTGTGAGAGAGAGAGAGAGAGAGAGAGAGAGAGAGAGAGAGAGAGAGAAAGAGAGAGAGAAAGCGAGAGAAAGCGAGAGAGAGCGAGAGAGAGCGTGAGTTCAAGCTACGAAAAGCCCATTTATCAGTGGAGGAGGTAGAGGAGACAGAGACAGATGAAAATAATGAGGAGTTTTCTGTCAGGAAAGATTTACAAAATCGTACCCGCGTTATTAAAATTTAAAACCTTTTTCTCCTTCTTTCCCACAATTTTTTTCTCTCTCTTACACTCTCAGTCCCCCTTATTAGTAGCCCTAATGAGGGTAGTGGTACACCTCTATGCCTGGGTGTGTGGGGGGAGATGGGTGATGGAAGTTTACCCCATTCTAAAACCCCCAGCATCACACACACTCATAAACACACACACACACACACACACACACACACACACACCTTTCACAAAACACAAACATCCCCTAGCAAACACTTACAACAACACATACACACACACAATCATATAAAGTCCAAAAGACTGAAAATTGCATTTTCATCATTTAAACCTTTTAATAAACTGCAAGTTTTAGGATTCTGAAGCATTTAAAACAGCACAATGTATAATGTATGAGAAATACTTCATATTCTGTTCTGTTTCTTGGTCACTATTCGTATTTGTGAGATTAACTTACACCAATTTGTGTGTGTGTGATTTCTTTTCAAGCAGATAAAAAGAACCACTGACTGTGTGAGGTTGTCAGTATTTTCTTTTTTTTTCATATAAACCAGGTACTGTACTTCACTGGAGCAAGACAGAAACAAAAGAAGTGAAAGTGGGAGGAGAGTCAGCAGGATCAATGTGTTCACTAATGGTCTGACTGATGGACATAATGCTCTGTGTGTGTCGGTATGGCAGAGGGAGGCCTGTAGAACTGATACTGTGTTGGAGTGTGTGATCACACACTAACAAAGATAAATGTTTTAGCAGGGCTTCTCAGCTGCCTTACTGTACTGTACATGTCAAAGCAGCCTTTAAACCACCTTACCTGTCAATAGCTCAGAGCTTTAGATGTAATAAAGACAGGCAATAGCGTTCTTTGTAGTCTCTTTCAGAGTGACGTAGAGAGAGTCAGCATTAGCAACCGTGATGGAACTAGCAGCTGTCAGTAAGAACTGGACTACAGTGGGATTTTGAGATTTACGGTAATATTACAGTTATGTTTTGGTGACTGATATATTGCTCAAACCAATAAATTGGCCAAATTTTGCAATTTGTTAGCCAATAAGTATATAAATATAAAATAAAGATACTCACCATCTTACCAATTTTGTTTTCAATAATTTTCTTAAAATTACACTATATACACTAAAATATACACTATATATACACAAGCATTTTCTTTCTTTTTTCCTTTTCTTTTTTTGAGGTTGAAGTTGGTTGAGAGAATGATGATACTAAAGGCCAGATTTACTAAACAGTGCAAATTAGCGTTAGAGCGCAATTCCATATAAGCACCGATAGGAGGGGAAAAAACACATTAAAGAACACAAGCGCAACGTCTCATTTCCATAACGACCAGCACAATCTACTAAAAGCAGCGCAAATTTTAAGACATGCTTTTTGGGCATTAAATAATGGCGCAAATACCAGTAATTTGACGAGCGCAATGCGTTAGTAAATCATGTTGCATGATTCATTTTAATACTGTCCTCCCATAAATTTTGCGTCTGAAAGGGAAACGCCTACAAATGCATATTCAATAAGGTCAGGCGCAAAAATAACTGTCCGCGCATTTTCAGCACTAGTACTATTTTAACGCCAAAAGACGGTTTGCGCTGGCGCAAGCTGTTAGTAAATCTGGCCCTAGGTTTTAATTTGTTAAAAAAATAAAAATACATATCGGTAATCACTGCCTTCTAAGCATTGGTCTCTGCATTGGCTAATAAAAAGCTGTTAAAATAAATAAGAACGTGTATATCATGTGCAGTACACGGGCAGAGCATAAACAGGAGCGACTTTACAAGACTTTCAAGGCTTAATTAAACACACACACACACACACACACACAAGAATGCCAGGGGAAACAAAACTGCATTTAATTGCATGTAATTGACTTAAAAAGTCCCCAGCACTATGTAATTCCCAAAAGAAAAACAGTAGTTTGCCCTCCAGAGCATTCTGAAACACATATACACACCCACACACACCATGGCTACTTTAACAGGGCTGAAGTATATAATAGAGCCGTTAAATAGGGTTTTATTAGTGTGATTATGGGGTGGTAGAGCTTGCAACACTACTCTTATCATCTGGGGCTGGATTCAGGAGTGAAGTTGCTCCAATCAGTGAGGACTGACGGTCCTATCACACACCGTTGTGTCGATTTAGGTAGACTATCGCTGAACTTTGGTTAGCACAGATGAATCTTGAGATGTTGCCAGTGCTATGACTGTGAATGCTTCCTAATGATTTCACTCCATATCTCTCTTTCTCACTGTCATCATGTCTATCATTGGAACGACACGCCGCTTTTGCAACCCACTCATGGATAAGTCTGCTTCTTAACATGGATCAACAAACTAAGATGAGTGTAAAAGGTTATAAAGGGAATTGCTGAAGAGAGAGCACCAACACACGGGCATGAATATTGTACACATACACACAGGCTGAGACTGGCAAATCACACGGCCCCGTTCAACTCGTAGCGCTCCAACTCTGAAAGACAAACGAGCTCTTGCACATTTGGAGCAGCCCATGTGTCGGGAAGCTGTCTTTACGAGCTACACACACACACACACACACACACACACACACACACACACACATACACATACACAACGAACAGTTCTACGCCACACACTCATGAATTTTTTATTGCCCAGCTAACAATCTGACTAGAATCCTAGACTGGGATTTTAGACCCCTACAGGAGGAAAGAGGGAGGGATGGAGAGTGCGAAGTAAAAAGAGGGGGATAGACAGAGAAGATGAGTTTAGAATCAGGTGCTATTTAAAATAGGTTGAGACAAAGAAACGGAGAAACGCTTTGTTGGCGACACTTCTTGGAATCTCTTTTGCATGCAACAGATTCCAGCAGCTGTAGCCTGCTGTCGTGGAGTGTCCAAACAAGATTCCCTGCTCTCTCTAATTTTCTGGTAGCCCAGGATCACTCTTCTAACTGGCACTCTGCCGACTTAGTAGCAGTCTTTGTATTTCTGTTCCGCAATGTAGTGAGCTGCCTATGTAGATGGTAGTTTATAGCAACGTAGGCACATTCCAACATGAGATATACCTCCTATGTATATTTTAAATTAATTTAAATTGAATAATACTTTTAATTTTACTTTTAAGGAAGGATGGAATTAATTTATCAAAAGTGACATTAAAGACTTTTACATAGTTACAAAAAAGTTGTATTTAAAAAAAAAAAATTATTTTGTATTCAGAATCCTGAATAAAAATATATACCATATTTTCCACCACAACATTTCAACATGGATAATAATAAATGTTTATTGAGCACCAAATCGGCATATTAAAGAGTTATTTTAAATTATAATCGTTCACAACATTACTGTTTTTTCTGTATTTTATAGAGTAATAATAATAATAATAATAATAATAATAATAATATACAGGTATTTTTTCTTAATTGTTTTTCATTATAATTTCATTTAATTTAAGGACTGTCACTGAGGCCCATTCAAAAAAGTTTGTTGCATGACATCCTCAATTTTAGCCAATATTTATGTTTATTCTGTATTGCACTCTGTGTTTAACTTTGCAAGTCAAACTCCATTGAAATCAATTATGAGTTGAGTCTCTTCTGTACTTTGTTTTTTGGCTGACAGTATAGAGTGTCACTCACTTATGGGGTTCCATTTCAATTAGGATGCTGCCTAAGAAGTCTAGGTAGGCAGCTCACTAGGTTTTGTACCAGAGTGTCTTTCTTCTTCCAACTTTTTCAGTTCTTTCACTCTGGCTTTGTTAACTTCATCCCACCACTTTCTCTTATTCTATAAAATTCAGGAATTTCTCAATTTCATCATTCTTCACTTATCTTTGCCTTTCCATTTTTTTCTTTTTCTCTATCTCTGGTTAGAAGGAGGGTGTTGATGTCAAAAACGAGGTAGAGGATTACTGTATATCTCAGGAACTTTCTCAAGGAGGGCATGCCTGTGCCTCACCGCAGCCAATAAGAAGGCAGTAAATATTATGTCTGAGTCCATGTCATGGGTAAATGTGCCGAGGCAGCAGTCAGCATACCACTACTAATCCTGATTTCCCAGCACTCAATGCAAGAAACTTCAGAGAAAACAGAAACCCTTGCATGGCTGCCACATCCCTGCTGCTCTGCGTTCTCCCAGAACCAATGAACAGGTAGATGTGCCTATTTGAAATAACAGTGAATTTGAGGCTGTGACAGATAATACTGTATAAGCATTGCATAAAACTGGTAGGTTTTTCACTAGGCCTTCGAGACCAAACCTTTCTGTGAACTCAACACAGGACACGCCACGGGTGAGGTTCAATGGACCAAACCACAGACAAACAAGTTTTCAACAGGCTATAGACTTTATCTATACTTGGAGACATATCACTACTTCCTGCTGTTGAATTTTGGCAATCTTTGACATGCAAGTGCATTTCAAATCCCAAATCCTGATCTTTACATCCTAACTGCACATTATTATTACATTTTAGTTACTAGCTAGAAACAACAGTTTCTGGCTAGAAACATAAGGTAAATACACCCAGGTAAAGCAGCATTGTCTTTAACTCCTGATGTCCTATGTTTTGACCTACCAGGCCAAGCAGGATATTGAGACTTACTCGCGGTGTAAAACGATCCCTTAGCAGCGCTCCAGGTTGACTGTGAATACAACGGCATTTATAAAAGCGAGATAAATTACTTTCACACAATTTGGGCGCGCTGCTAAGATTTCCGACACAAAAAGTGGCTGCATTCCTCGAGGGAAGCAGCTGGGGATTGTATTACCAGGCTTGTTGAAAGGGTGTAACACTAGCCATGGAAGCATGGGCCTCCAAAACTATGATGCACATAAATTTTTATTGTTTGTTCAGTATTGAAATCTCATTAGAACTCATAAATCAGTGGTCTGTGTTGGCTGGTGACTTTCACGGAGAGGAGAGGAAAAAGGAAACGAAAGAAAGGTTGAAGTTCTGGATGTTTTGTGCTGGGCGGGTCTGACCTGAGGCCATAGTGTGTAACATCTCAGTGTTTTGTTACACTAACAAAATCAAAGTTGAAAAGATCCAGTAGAGAGAATGTCTAACTGAGAAACATACGCTACACTATTTAATATCAGTTTAATAGACCAAAACGGACATTTTTTGCGAATTCCATTCAACACTCCAAGTTGTTACTGTTTTTTTCTTCCAAAAGTCAAGAGACACGCTCTTTCCTTTTAATAACAAGCAACTTTACATAACATCATGCCGACAAGTTTAGTTTAGCCAGAAGCCAAAGTAATAATCTCCACTCCCTCTAGTACATCCATTCACCCCATGTTATGCTCTACAAGACCAGTGATACACATACTGCAGCAAAGCGACCGTTTAGAACAGGGATGTAATAACCAAATGTGTATTTTATGGCTTTCAAAGTTAACGTGTAATTGTGGTCAATGATACAGTATATTTTTGAATATGTCAACACAACTATTCAATAAGACATATTAACTGTTCTGCTTGATTTCTAAAAAATGACTGGAGCACCCATTTATCAGCAAATGATGGAGATTGGAGAACTAACAAAACATTTTGTTTGATCATGTACATGCATTCTATGCATTGCAAACATGTATAAAGGTACGGTCACATTTACAGTTTTTGGTCAATGAAAATCCATGCAGATTATGCAGCAGGTCCAAGTTGGTCCCATGAATTTGTTGAGCTGCCTCTGTTTAAAGGTAACTGTGTGAACTTCATACATCCCTACACTATTGACAATATACTTTCTTTACCCATGAAATTTCGCTAATATGACCCCACCTTCATAATTTTTAAACAAATATAAAAAACATATGAAATAATAAACATAAAACTTTTAACATTTTTAATTATTAAAAAGTAGACAAGTCAAGTAGGCAAGTAGACACTGGCCTGACCAGGAAAGCAGAACAAATTCTTACTGCTGAGCCTGAACATGTAAGATTATGTCCATGAAGTGTGAGTAAAGTGGAATTGAATTGAATCATTGGCATTTGGATTTGTGTACTTCGATGAAGTTTGAGAAATACAGAATATGTTTTTGTGTGAAAGTGAAGCGTACAGAGTGCTGTTTATGACATTGACACAGAGTGTCATCCAGACAAGTGGGCAAACATAATCACATGTTACTCTTGGAACTGAATGTGATTGCATGCTGACAACAAAAAGAATGAGAATAAACATTAAGAGTACGATACAAAACTCAAAACGGCACAAAAAACCTTCTCCTTGCTCGCCTCTGCAGCCTTGATCTCAAATTGCTACTGATTTGATACTGAGCATCAGTTTCAATAAGAAACCTGACAAAGGCCTGCGGTGTGAACCCACACTAACAGGAAATCAGTACCATGTAAAAGACATAACCATGGCATGAGTGGAGAGACCATCATGTGTGGCCAAAGATGGAGAGGAACTTGAAAAGACAAGTATACATTCAAATTGGGTTGGAGGGTATATAGAGTAGGTTATGCTTTTGAGAGGAAGCCTTTCAAATTCCTATCCAGAGGATAAAAGCTTTAAGAAAACAGCACTTAATCAGCTCAATGCTTCAGCCGTCCTTGCCATGCTATGTCAGCAGAGTCACGGAGAGGAGCATCTTAGTGTCCAAGATGCATCTCAGGAAGACAAATTATGTGACACCAGATTTCTAAGCAAGGGCACCTGGAATGATGACACAAGTGTGGTTAATGAACTAGCTGTTTAAAGCAGGGAAAGCGAGGGAGAGTGGAGAGCAGTGACAGACCTTTCTGGCACCTTCTCTCTCAAATAAACACAAACTTCAGCCTTGAAGCTGTTGTTGTGTTCCCACTTCTATCCTCGGGCGATTCTGACTGCATGAGGATGAGGTTGCACTAATGGAGAGATGGGGAAAAATAACATTAATAGGAGAAGCAAAGCCCTTGACTTATGCCGCTGCAAGGTCGACAAAAAATTACAGAAGAAAAACAGATGGAAAGAAGTTTGAAACATCTGGAGATTGCAAAGGATCGAAACAATAAAGATAAACTATATTTTTTCGATTTTCTGAAGAAAATGAGAGAGGTGCCATGATGCTAGAGAGGCACCCAATTGGTTACTATTATGTTTTTGGGTGGTCTGTAGGTTGTTATACTAGACCAAGTTAAAAGAGACTAACCAAAGTCATATGACATTCTGGGCACTAGTTATAATCCTACTTTGTTCGTATTTACAAGTTTGGTGATTTACAGTACAGTATAGTGTTAAATAATTAACAATTTAAAACTATGATGAAAAATGTTTGTTGACAACAATAAGGTCAATAAAAGATAACTGTGTCTATATCAACATGCAATATCATTGACAAAAAAAAAAAAAAAACGAGACTAAAATGTACTTTAAAAAATAAAAACTATACAAAAATCTCTTTTTATTTTTGCCAAAAAAAAGGAGACAAAATATTATTGCAGACTGCTGTACAAGCCTCTACTACATAAGCTTTCAAGTGTGTGGTTGCCAGATATCAAGAATTAAAATGTGAAAATTTGAGTTAAAAGGATCAATCAATCAAATTTTTGCAATCTGGCAACCATGCCCACATGCTCACTCTTCATTACAGAAGTGCCGACGATTATCTGAAAACACCGACAAACAAGTAAGATGATGTTCGGTTTAAATGACAGTTTCATTCAGCCTGTCTGTGTTGTGTCATGAGATCTCAACTATTCTTTGCAACTGTAGTTGCTGAATAAATGCACTTACTCAAACACTTGTATTAATAGAGAAACATTATTGCAATTTGGAATTATTGGAATTACTTTTTTGTTTGTTTTTGCCAGTTTTAATAATGTAGACAGAGAGAGTGCATATCTAAGTCTTTTATATTACTTTATATATTAAATAGCCTATAATAAATCAGTACACTAGATGAGGTAAACTAAACGTGTATGAGTCCACATTCTATTGATTTGTGCTTATCGGTGAAAATGCAATACCTGAAATGCAAAAATACATTTCTCAAAAGACAACAATCATTGCGATTATAATTTTGAGGGAAAAAAAAGAAATGATCAGTTTAACCATTATAAAGCATGACGAAAATGCTCAGACATTTAGGGGTCTTTATTCTATTTACGTAGGTTCTGTAAACTGAACTGTTATATATTTATAATTGTACAATTGTATGTGACATTCATTGTGTTCGCCTTGGTAGCAGCAATGGACACATGTAGTTCATGCTCATTTGAATTTTGTTTAAAAGGGCTTTTTTATGTACAAAATACGATGTAACAATTCAGCTTACACTACTTTCAAAAACTGGATAAAAATCTAAAAAAACAAAAAGCATCTTATGCACATTTTTTTATTCATCACCTTCTTGCTCTGACCAAAGTAATTTGATCACACCTGAAACTGTAATTATGACTTTCCAATTCGTGATACAAATTTGAAAGTAGTGATCATTGCCTGCTAGTAAACACCGCTACTAAAAATTCCTGTGTGAGAATGAATGATTTTTCAAGCTATTCTGCTGTCAACTAAACTGTCCGTTTCTACACCGAGCACATCAGTCGAACACCAGCTCATGCTGCGGAGAATCTTCCTTGCACGTTCCTGCAGCAGAGCTTCAGAAACCACAGTGTCATCCGACATCTTTCCACTTGACACTACAACAGGGGGTTTAGTCACTTTAAATAATCCATGCCGTTCCATTAAAATTGCAGACCCTTCTCTTCCTCTTACAAAATGCGTAGAAGAATCTCGTCCCTGGGCTGGAGCAGGCTATCGGAGAAAGCGAGAAGCAGAAAGAGAGGGAGAGGAAACGTAGGAAAGAGTGCCTGGGGATGGACGGAGGCCTCTGAGAGAGGGGGTTTCTGAGTGACACTAATTCAGTCATGATGACTTGCCGCTCTCCCCCCGCAGTACTGATTGAAGCGCAGGCCATCGGTTTGGTGCAATAACAGCGCTATTGACTTGTTGCACCGGCTCCATTTGGTTATTGCCCTGGAGGCTCCGATCAATAGACTCAGCACTAAATCTGACTAATCAGGCCCTGCAGCCTCCAAGGGTCAGGCTGAGGAAAACTCCAGAAAATCTATGCCACGAAAGAGGAAAAGAGGTAGAGAGAGAAAGAGAGAGAAAGAAGAAAACACAGGAGGGGTTGAGAGAGTCCTCTAAGCTCACTGACAGCTGTGTGAATTAATTGACGAGGATTGCTGTTCTGCTATAAAACTGTTGAGCGGGAAAGGGAGAGGTGGGCGGTATGCGCGCTGAGCTGTCAAAGTGCGCCTAGTCTTCCAGTTCCTGTGACCCGACAGGTTACAGGTCACGGGGCGCCCATGCTGCCGAGGGATTGCACCGCAAACTAGTGTCAAGGAGGAAATCCATATCTGTGAAAAAATACGGATGCGCTTGAATCTGATTGTACTTCTTATGTAAACGAGAAGCATATTCAATCATGTTCACGCAAAGAGGGAAAGACGAACCCGCTGTCAATGTTTGTGGTCCCCGTTCTCTTTTTCTTTTTTCTCGGCTTAAGCAAGTCCACTCTGTGATAGAATGGCTCTCTTTCCATAAACATACAGCCAGCATATCATACACAGACTGTGGGACACTATGGAAAATTTATAAGGGAATGAAAATCAATAATTTATAACAAAGTCAAGCACTAGGGTTTTTTTTCCCTCCTCCACTGCTGGTTCTGGTGTGTGAGAGTGTGTGAGTGTATCCACATAGTAAGGGGAAGAAAAGAAGAGGAGCAGAGGTCTGAATCTCAATGCTTTGGAGTTTGAGAGAGAGGGAAAGAGAGTGGAGGGCTGTGACAGACAGTCCCCCTTTTCTGCACCTTCTCTCTGAAACAAACACCAACTTCAGCCTTGTTTGTGCACTTGTTGTTTTTCCACTTCTCTCTCTTTTTTCTGTCGTTTTCTCAGTGCCCTGCTGTCCAGGATCTTTTAGCTTACACGGGCTCTTTCCTCTCTGCACACATCCACTCCCTGTAGCATCTCAGGCAGACTGAAGAAGAGGAGAAGAACACACACACCTAAAAACAACACAAAAACATTCTCCTACATTGTGACTTGCACCGTGTAAACTTAAGCACCCCAGACACCACGAGCTGCACCTACTAGTCAACTAGATCTGGTACTTTACAATACGGTAATTCTGTGTAGTAGTTATGGATCACTTTGTATGGGGTGGTAACACTAAGAAAATTTGTGTATTCACAAACATCTATCCAAAAATAAAATGAAATGAAATAAAATAAAATAATGAAATTATTTCAAAACATTAAAATAAAAAAAAATAAAAAATAAAATAAAAAAATAAAACAAAACATTAAAAATTAATGAAAAAAAAGAAGAAGAAAAATAGCTGAATAGTGGACTACAAAATGAGAAGAATCAGAAGTCATAAAAATGACTTTTCCTACATCAATTTAAATTTAGCCAATCAACACAAATCAGTCAAATGTGGATCATGTGGGACCATAGTGGGTGGGGCATATGGGCTACTCAATGGTATTCCTCAATGAACACCTCTAACTCAATGCAAGAAATGGCACAGAATCAGAGAAAGGCTTAGACATATTCCTCGGGAACACTAATAATTGTGATGCTGAAGGCAAACCGATTGCACATCCACACGTAGCTACAAGGTCATCAGTTTTTTTCTCCAGGGGTACGCTGACCGTCCTATATTGTAATTATTCCTTGGCAGCTGTGGGCTCTGTGGATCCCCTCTGTTCTGCTGGTTTAAAGAATACTGTTTAGTTGCATTACAGCTTGTGCCCCGTGATCAAACACACCCACGGCTCTCAGGTCACACAGGGGCTAAGCAATGGCTGCTAACAATGCAGCATTTAAAGCATCACACATATGCAAAGTGCCTTTTACACATGGGAGAGAGAGGCAGAGCCTGCATAAGAGAGTAACTGAGAGCGAGAGACGGGAGCTTTACACTTCAGCAGGCAAGTTTGTCAGATGTGATACAGTGGACCAGCTGTTCCTGCCATGCTTCCTCCTCTCCTGAAGACAGCGTTGCTTTAACATCTGGATTAGTTTAAATCTAGATATACAGAGAGACAGACAGAAAGATAGAGATATAGATAGTCAAATAGACAGACAGACAGACAGACAGACAGACAGAGAGACAGACAGACAGACAGACAGACAGACAGACAGACAGATAGATAGATAGATAGATAGATAGATAGATAGATAGATAGATAGATAGATAGATAGATAGATAGATAGATAGATAGATAGATAGATAGATAGATAGATATTTATTATCTTTTTATTTGAAGTGAATAAAATACTGCTTAAAACCCTGAATGCTGGCCATCCGCTCTGTAACTCCACATGCGGTCAAGTTCATCCATGACCCTTCACCCCTGTACGAACCATGGTTCAACCCTGCTGTTTGCTTTCAAGCAGCTGAAGAATTTCAAACCCACAGGGCTTAAACAGCGCTTACTCCCTCTAACACACAAGCAAAAATGTCTGTGTAACCAACAGGTACAAATACTACCTCGTTGCTCTCTGCCAAATGCACAGATGCCCCATTTAGTGAGAGGGTCTGAAAGAGAAGAAAAAGAAGTGAAAAAGGGGGATGCAGACTGGCTAAGAGGGGTTTCTTTCCCTCTCCACTGCTTGGTTAACCAACTGACCTGCAGTCAAAAGAGCCTTTGTGAGCGCACTCTGGCGGTCGGCCAATCAGATCCTCGAGCTTGTCTGTCTCCAGGCGGGAAATGGTGCCCCTGGTATGCGGCAAGCAGCAGAATGCACAGACAGACAGGCCGGCTGCCGGCAGGCCCTCTCTTTTTCTTTCTCCCTCTCTCTCGAAAATGCCCAACCTCACTTCACTGAGGGGAAAATTACCTGACTGGCCCCCAGCCAGAGGACCTGCCTGCCCCAGCACCACTTATTTATTTAATAGTGTACCTCTGCCCCTGCCTCTCCATGCCCTGACACCTACTGTCTGCCAGCTACAACACACACACACACGCACACACACACACACACTGGAATGAACACACACTCTCTGGATCCCTGAATAAGCTTTTAAAAGTCCAAAGAGCTTCCTAAAGCAAGGTGTGAAACCCACCTACTAGCCTGAACCCAGAGGTCAGGGGGCACTCACTGTTACCCTCTTTCCGCCCAAACGGTGCTGGTGCTTGTGCTGCAGTCGGTGCTTAAGCAGGGGAACTGTGAATCTCTCTCAGAAACAGAAAGCCAAACGATGATGTAACTGACTACATTACTTCATAACCTGCCCACAAACAAATATGATGCACCAAGCATTCAACTTTGGATTTACATTTAATCATTTAACAGGCGCTTTTAACCAAAGCAACTTACAAATGAGGAACACTGCAGGCAATTTATCCAAGTTTCAGGAGTAAGCAAGAGTGGTACAGTGGTCATGGTTGGGACAGCCGTACATCCATGTATATGTATAAAAATGTTATTATCTTAATTATATATATAGGTCTCTTGAAGCATTTTGGAGATGTTGCTACAGTTCTTCTGGATTTAGTCTGTCGCAGTTTGTTTTGTTTCTTCATGTCATTCCAGACAGACTGGATGACGGTGAGATCAGATCTCTGTGTGGAGCACTGGCTGTTGTCAGACTCCTTGTGCAAACAAAAATCTCACTGGATTATTACAATTAATGGCAAAATGAATGTTTGGAAATGTATACTGATATTTCCTACTGACACAGTACAGCAAAAGATAGAAATAACTGACTTAAAACCATTTTTTAGCTGGTGAAAATACTAGTGGCCTAAAACTTTTGCACAGTACTGTATAAATATATATATATATATATATATATATATATATATATATATATATATATATATATAAATAAATAAAAATGATATCATTTTTATAAAATCATATAAAAATATTACACATGAATGCATTATTCTACATGACATTCTAGAGATCCCTTAACCCTGTGTATAGTTGTTTTTTCTGGACATTATCACTGGTTCATCATCAGCATCTTTTAGGGGTTGATGCAAAGCTGATTATTTCAGTGTTTTCTAACACAGTGAACCATTCCAGATTGGGCAATGGTTCCTTTACCCTGACAGTAGATGAGGTATTTCTTACTATACAATACCTCATATCTGAGAGAAGAATTGTAGAAGAGTCACAGGAATGAGTGGAGAGAAGGAAACACATATACTCTGGCTAGTGGTAAATCAAGAACATCAAGTACAGAAAATGACAGACATTGGTCTGAAAACCTGATAAACCAGATAAGAGAGGAACAAAACAAGACAGGGATCGGATGGAAGTGTGAGGTTTGTTTACAGACTGATGGTGTCAATCTCCCCCACATGGTCTGTTTATGTTTTACGTGGTATTACAGGTACAGCAGCCTTAAGAAAACACAAACACAGGCTTCATACCAGAGTGAGACAGAAGACACCAAATCCTATCATAAAACATGTAGAGTGGGAAACAGGCCTTTTTCCTTCTCTGCGTCTCTCACTCTTTTTTTTCTGTCCTTCCTTGTCTTTATATTTATCATTCACTCTATTTCCGTCTGTGGCCAGACTGTTTCTCACAGTTATCAGTTGTCAGCTTTCTGGCTTGACATTTCTGAGTGTACTGCTGCCCCTAAGCAATGCCATTTAAACTCCTGCATACATACACATGCACAGACAAAAACACACAAGATCCAAAATCTTGGGTTACATGCTAAATATGGTTTAACTAAATATTAGGATCATTATTATGATTATAGAAAACAAAGACAATGTTCTTGAAATAAAAATCCTAGTTATTTTCTCCATAAAGAAATTAATTTTTACAATTCAAAAGTTTGCAGTTGGTAAGATTTTTTTAATGTATTTTATGCTAACCAAGACTGCATTTATCTGATCAAAAAACAAAAAACAAAAACACAGTAGAAATGGTAATATTGTAAATTACAATTTAATGTTTTTTATTTATTTTTTCAGCAGCCATTTCAGTGTCCCATGATCCTTCAGAAATCAGTTCGGTGTTCAATAAACATTTCTTATTCTGTCTCTGCACACTCTTATACTATTTCTATATTTGAAAATATTTATGAATATTTATATATAAATATTCTGCAACAAAATTAAAAATTTTAGGCAATTTTAGGTAAACATTTTTTTTTCTGATTTGCATATTCATTGTTCCTTCAAATCAAAGTTTACAATATTTGATTCATCTCAGAGCTTATTTTGAGATTTCATCTCATTCAAAACATTTTAATAATAAAAAACAACAACAACAACAACTTCTGGAACCAAAAATATTAACAGTCATGTTGGGCTCTATTATGATAATTATTTTATCATTTAATTAGTAATTGCTCACAGAGCACAGAATAACAACTTGCCGTCCCAGATCAATGTTCTCACTGAAGCAGATCCCAGCATAGTCCATAAATGACCAATCAGAGGGAGAAAACATCCAAAGAGCGATCAGGGCGGTTAACCTTGGGAGCTCAGGAAGAGGTAACACACCTCAACACACACTCTCATCTGCAAAAATCACCCTCACCCTCATCTGATCTTTCATGTGGGTTAAGTACCTCAATGCCTGACGTCCCACGTAAGCAGCAAGCAAAAGTTTGATGGGAGGGCAGACTGCCTTTTCATCAAAAGACCGGAGAAATTCATATGGAAAGGCATTTGAAAAAAAAAAAAAAAAAAACTGGCAAAAAAGAAAAACTACACTTACACATGCAGTTGGAGCTGCATATTTTTGCCTGTGTGGCAAGCTGCTGGTTTAGTTAAAGACTGTAGTTAAAACGGCCACGGAGGAGAGCATGGCTCAGTGAGAAAAGGCAGAGTACAGGCCGAGTCTCTCTATTTAGGCTCTTGGCCACAGTGGGCATTTAATAAGAGAGAATGTTATGTTTTGGGAAATCTAATTTGAGGCTCTTGTTTGTTTTCCTCTGGCTTTATTTTGAAAAAAGCAGACCATTTTTTACGCCTCACGCTCTCTCGAGACGAGACCGTCCATTGTGAGATTCTAACAGAAAGTCTCTATAAGCCAAGCCCTGAGAATCTTCAAGCGTTCAATAAAACAACACTTTTCTGAGCCCTACATTAAATTAGGGACATAATTAATTACAGTTCTTCCATGTCAGCAAAGCATATGCGCTACGCAGTCATATTCAAGATTTTCCACAATATTGGCCACCATCCTCTGCCTAATTGAGACTTATTCCCTTTAGGGAGGAAGGAGGTAAACGGCGTTAATTAATCCTGGTTTTTAAAAGTAAATGACATTCATTAGGGACCGGGCAAATAAGATTATTTACATGCCGATAATCTGGACGGTTCCTTCGCTGTTTCTTTAATGTTACGGAACTACCTCTGTGGAGAGGACGAGAACAATCACACCTCCTTTTCCTGTCTTCACTTCCACAACAATTAAAAGTGAGCGAACAGATGGAGCCGTGGCCGTATGAGCATGTTAAGATGCCCTTCATCTTCTCCTTATCTGCCATTACCGCCGCTAAAGACTGATGTTATACACTCAAGTATGTAAGTGCACGCAGACAAAACCGATCCCAATGATGTTAGCGATAAATTACTGAACTCATACAGCCACAACAGGCAGGTAACTTCGCAAATTAAATGAACAATGCATTAAGATACACTAAACAGCCATGTCTTGCTTAAAAACCCATGACAAAACATTGCCATAACGACAGAAAGGTCTTTGTGTGACCTCTTGCTCTCGTTCACACACACATAAACGTCGCCCACACACAGACGGTTAACAATGAATTTGTTAAGCTTCTGCAAGGAGCAGGGAATTAAATAACAGTGGATTTATTGTGCATCGGCCGTCTACTAACAATAGTGCCGGCCACCTAATCAAGATGTCGGATCCTTTTCTGAGAATTCAAACTAAAAGTATGAACCAAGCAGTTGTAGCATTTGAACCAATCAGACACACAATTTTGCATTTGATTTAACAAATCAATTAGTTATTACTTTAACAAATGGTCACAGACCCCCCACCCAATACACATACTGGGTGCTGGTATGTCTGTCAATGACTCCAGGCCTCTGGTTACCATGGCAACCAGGAGACTTCTGCCAGTAGATAAACTTTTACGACCCTAATGGCATGGAGAGTCCTCGTTCTCACTACACTTTCCATAGGAAGCATAATACACCATAAAAATGGACTCTTCCCTAATTAATTCACAGAAAAACCTTTCTGTGAATAGACACACATATCCTTCAGGTCATTGTGTATATTATAATTCTTCTTCTATATGTTCTTGTGTATTGTATCCTGTTTTATGCATGCTGATAATAGATCACTAGTTAATATCACTTTAACTGTATCATTTTTGGTCTCTATCAATTTGTCTTTGGATGACCTAATTGAGAGTGTGTATTATATGTCGATACCTATGCAACATACAAGTGTTCTAGTAATCTTTAATAATTTTATATCAACTTCCAATCTAGTTCTATGCAAATTACCATGCCCAGGGACAAAGAGTCATAAAGCTTTCCCTCCAAAAGTCCAGGACTCCAATTGGCTCTTTGACATCCCAGAGGTGTGACCCCCATAGCAGATAAAGCATCTCATGTAAGTGATGCCCCAGGCAGTCTGCAGATCTTTAGATTCTGAGAAGATGAGGAGGTAAACTAGGACTCTTCTGGACCCATAAGCTTGTGCTAGGCCTTTGTGGCCTTGTCTTTCCATTCAACCAAAGCTCCCTGGACCTCAGCAGATCTCTTTCTTAACTCTTTTCCACTCTCTTTTGGAAGAACATTTCCACCTCAGAACATCTTTGGAATTCATCACTGTTCAACCCGGAAGAACGTGATCGGGAGTCCAAAACCTTGAAAACCATTAAGACTTTCATCTGAGACTGCATTCCGGACACTCGACCCGACCAAAGGCAGTGCAAGTATTGTACATTTAACTAAACGAAACAGAGGTTATTAGTACAAGTTATAGACCCCGTTATAAACGGCGCAGGTGGTTAAATGACTTTCTCCATAACTGCATTCTCTGGTTTTCCTTATGGTTTCATCCATCAACTCTCATTAGCCCTTTCCCCATGTATGAATGATTGTATGTTTGTTTGTTTGTTTGCTAGACTAGTCTGCGTTAGTGTTTAGCTAATAAAAGTTGTGTGCATAAATTACATGAGTTTCTGATTCTGCCTTGCATATTAAATGTCCATATTAATAGCATTTGTAGAGACTTAGTGAACAGACACAACTCCAATTACAGCACATTCCAGAGCAGAGGAATCTTCCTTCCACGTTGTGATTATAAATTAACGACTTACCACACTGCGGCCGATTTCCTGCCCTAAAACCTCTTTATTAACATGAGACCATAAACCCTGATGGATTTACAGAACCACATCCTGTACCTGCAACCAACAGGACAGCAATAACTGACTCCGTTCAGGAGAACTCACCTAAAGAACAAAGAAACTGCTTATCTGGAGATATTCCAGAAACAGAGGGGGCGCAAAACCACGACCCAGCACGCATAAACTTATCCATCGGATAAACACAAGCAATGAACTTTATAGCTCTGTCCGAGCTAAGAAAATCTCCAGGTCACCCTAAAAGTGACCGTCTCATGACCGTATAACCTCACTCTCCTCCTCCTACATTCCACAGGAACGACTCGTTTCTGTGCTGGACTAAACAAAAACTCAAACTGTTATTGACTTTGCCAAAAGGACAAATGAGTAATTACTGCTACTATTAAAGCAATATACTCGAAACAATATATATGTATTCAAGTTGTATTGTGTATTCTAGTTGTCATTTTTAAACTTGCTGTGTTATCAGGATCTATGATATTATTTTGGTAATCTTTTGAATGTATAATGTTCCCCTGTAGAGGACTCACTAGACTTTTAGGATCATATGCATGATGGGTTATTCCTAATCTTTAATTTGAACCCTTTTGTGTGTTTTAGCAGGGAAAGCTGTTAACGTGTGTGTAATATGTTGAGTTTGGTTTCATATTGATCGTCATGATAAATGCAACAATGTTGTGTGAATGAAAATTAACCTTCAGCATCATAATGTAGGATTATAACACATATAGAAATCTGCCAGGATATTCTCTTCAATGGGACAAGATAACGGAGCAGATAAATTTACGCATGGAAAGTTGATCCATGTGGGCGGGGCTCCGCCCACAGGAACCATTGCATTGGAGGAGCGCCGAGAAACGCCCTGACGTCAGTCCATCTTAAAACGGACCCCCAGCTCATTCGCTCGCTCTCTCTTGCTTGCGCGCGCTGACTGAAAACTTGAAAAGCTCTCACCGCCGTTACCACCTGGCCGAGCAGCTGAACATCGAACCAATACTTAGTCAATATCTGAAAAACCTCTTCAAAGCTTGAAGCTGACTAAAGAACTCAGAGAAAACTTGAAACCGCGCCACTTTCGCGTCACCAGGAAACCAACCGCCAATCACAGGAGGGCTTTCCTTGAAACGCGTCAGAAAGACGTCACAGCAAAGAGCCAATCAACGCGGAGTTCCCTGAACCCAGGAAGGGAAGGAAACGAAAACCACCGATCAGCTGTGACCTCAACTTTAAAGCAAGTACAAACAATTCTTTCTCCAAAGTTTGCTGAACCTGGGTTGAATTAGTCGTTAAAAGCAAAGATAAAAGTTCTCTGCTTGTGTAACTTCCTAGGCGGAAGTTTCACAAAAATAACCTAAGGGCTAGAATCTAACTTTCTTCAAATTGCTTTCATCTTGCCAGAACGTGTGTATGTGTGTGTATGTGTGTTTTGTAGTATTGTATCATAGAATAGAAATAAACTCCCGTTTCTTTCATCAAAAGAAATCTGTTTTCTGTTGTGTAATATTCAGAATCAAACAAATGTGCTCAGAGACCGTTTACCTAGGCTCATAAATTTACATAAAGTAATATTTGGTTTATTCTATTCGTTGGCCACGAATAAGATAACAAACCATTACAGATATACTGATATAGCAAATCGCGGGACGATTGTTAATAAAGTATAAATCTGACGTTTTGATTAATATCAATTAATCATATCAAATCAACCCTAATTTTAATATTTGAATTCCCTACAGCTAAAATTCATAATAAAAGCTTAACCAGAGCTAAAATTCCTTAATATTTTTACACATTAATAGAAAAATATTTTCTGCGGCCAAGGAAATATCCTTTCTTAGAGTTGATATGAACTTAATGTTCGCTGGACGAACAGATTAGTTGATGGCAATTTAATTCTGCGACAGTTATTACTGTCAGCTGATATAAATAATTGTAATTAATCATAATTAATTGTAATTATTTATATACAATTCCCTTTTTGAGCTAATTTGCTACACAGTCGACGGGAGGAGAGTGTGTGTCCAATTTGAATCGCGTTTCGCTGAAACACATTCCTTCAGATTTTATTTTCGCCATTTACTTGCAGACAAAAAGGCAGAGGTTAAAGCTTTAAATGCACTATTCTTGGAAACGAAACGGTCGAGGCAAAGTTGTTTTGAATTTACGTACGCCGTCCGGTGTGTGACGTAGACTTCTCACCTGCGCTCCATTTGTACGTGTGATTAATGCCCTGGGTTAATCTCGGCTCCTATAGATGGCTTGTTTCCGGGCTACGATCAAACAGCAGGCTGACAGGCTTTTCAGGAAAGAGCGAAAGAGATGGGCCAGATCAGCCTCTCTTCTATTTCTGCGTCAGTTGGAGAGAGTCAGCTCTGACAGTGTCAGAGGTAGTTTCAAAGACAGGGCCGCCTCATGTCAGGCCGCCACAAAGAGAGATAAAACAGGAGCCGACGTGCGCTTCGTTTAGGTCCATTCATTAAGCTTTTATGTACAAACCCTCCAGTGGGAATGGATATGGAAGTGAAGTTGAAGATGCCATTTTTTTTACTTCCTTTCAGTGAATTAAAGGGTTATAGATCAGCTGGATATGACCGAGTAGGACATTGTGGGACCAATGGTTCTAATATTTATGAATTCTGACTATCTGCAGGATATTTCTTTCTTTTTGCTCTGTCTGTTCTGGTTCATTCATGCCAATCCTTCATTCTGGTTCAAGTACCAGAATGCGCTGCTTTTAAAGAGCAGGTTAGATTTAAGAGGAATCAAACAAATAAGCAAAATACACTGCAAGCATTATTGTGTAAGTACTGAGCTGAGAGCTGCAAATCTATTGAATAAAAGCTTTCTGTTTATGTATGCTATGTGTATAAGAGTATGACCTTGCTTGACAAAAGCTCTATTGTTGCGGGACTAGATTTCCTTGAGGAAGTCAGGTAAAGTTGTTATGTACTGATATACTTTGTGGTTTTGTTCCTGCCTGAATCCAGTCTGTCTGCGTTTCTTTCTCTCAAAACCTCTGTAAAAATTAGGTATCAAATTACCTACCATTTTCCATAACTCAGGCGTTGTCTGATAAATCAAATCACATTAAAATGGTAGCATCTGTGATTGTAGTTTACTTTTTGACAACACTTTTAATCTTCATCAAACACTGTAACTAAAGTTAAAATCCTTGTTATGCTTTCTGGTGCACCTACATTATAAATTTAGACATTTTTGTCAACTTTGTGGGAAAAAAATTAGTACTGCTGGCATCTCATTTGATGTAAAAATAAAATAATCAAATAAAAATAAAATATAAATAAGGACAGTCTGATTATGTATTATATCAGATATATTAGTGATACACAATATTAGTACACCACTGATTAATGACAAATATTACAGTTTTTTTTATTTATCTTTATGAAATCTTTCAACAACACTATTTAATACAAAAATAAAATAATGTAGTGCTGCCTAAACTAACTTGTATAATTTAAAAAGATTAATTTTAATTTAATTTTTTATTCATTTATTTATTTATTTTAACAAAATAGAGCAGAATTTTAATGATGGCCATAACAGAATTATTTATTGGCCTATTATCTGCCAGAATTTATTAACATATATAACATATACAAGTCTTGTTTTCAGTGGGTTTTGTGATGCACACATTCAGCGCACATCCATAACACCCACATCTAGTCAAAAGACAACCCCACTATAGTAAAAACCTCAGATCCCAACTTTGTCTGAATCAATACATGAAATCACAGCCCTCCTCTGTAGACTATAACTCAAATGTCATTTGGAAAATTAACACCATCCAAACACTTAAACACAAATAAAATCCCAAATGTATGTCAGACCCACGTGACCTCAGCCCTCTAGTTGTGTTAGGCAACCGGTCACAGCCCGTGAAAACCGAGATGGAGGCCATTGTTTCACCTGCCACTGATCTTTGTCCTACTAAGTACAATGATTAAGGTATCAAACCTGTGGGAATGTGACAAAAGGATGCGCAGACAGACAGGAACATGTGTCTAGGCCTACATCAGCCCCCAGGGTAGGGTGCGGGGTTCGAGACGGGGAGAGCCCGGCCGGTGGCCATTTTCGACCAAACGAATGGGGGATTGGGTGACGGCCACCGATGGCCCTGCCACCTCAACTCCAGCCCAGAGCACCCTGGTATCTCCTCCCATAGATCCGCTTACACGGCCCAGACAAAAGAGCCACACAAAGACACAGCCAAGCTCAGGTGAGAGAAAACTCGGCCGAGTCATTGAGTTACTTGTATTCAGTACACCCTCTCCAGGCTGGTGTGTGTTTACAAGCACTTACTCTGGAGACTCGATGATAGACGCAGTGGCTAAGTAGCATTAGATGAGCAGCAAGCAGTTATAGCCATGGATACCTTACAAGACTTACAATAGCTATGGTTTTGAGTGACAGTGATGACATTGGTCGTGAGACTCATGTTGTTTCTCTTCCCTGTGCAGGTTTAGTAGGATTTTGCCGAGTCAAAACCTCCCTGCGCTGATAAAGATGGGTGCACATCATCCATCCTGACCTCTTCGCTTCCAAATCGATCTACTTATCAGCCAGATCAAAGACGCTCGCCGCTGATGTACATTTAACCTTACCCAGGTCCTCCCAGATCATGTCTAAATATTAATGATAATAAAGTCTCACACCCTTCCTATGTCAGCCAATTACACCATGTATTGATCTGCGACTTTCTTGGCCAATTAAAACGCAGCCGTCGTAATGCATTTAGGCACTTCAAAGGAAAGCGTCATTGATTTGTTTCTGGATCTTAGTGTTTACCGTTAGCAGAAGGGGAAAAAGGAGAAAACATTTTATTCAGCATGTTGGAGAGGAAGTACTCAGACCCAGATGTGAGTTCGGCTCAATACGGTCACTCCTTCCTGCTGGCTTAAAAAATACCCAGACCCGACCACAAACACATCAAACGGCGAGAAAGATGAGGCTGGACAATCTAAGCAGTTATAATAATAAGTGCTACTTGGCTTTCTAAGGGCTAAATATAAAATATGGCATCCAGCGTATTAATAAAACAACCTCTGATGTAAACAGGTTTTTTTTTTTTTTTTGGCCTGGGTCAATGAAAGCTGATGATTTTGTGTCTTTTTTTGTCTATATATATATATATATATATATATATATATATATATATATATATATTGTGACGAGTCGGCTGCCTCCCCCTTTCATATCATCACCACCCCGTCCCTTATTCGCCGCCCTTCACCAGGCTCCCGACGGGAGTGGGCGTGTGAGAGGAGAGGCGCGGAAACTAGCCCGGTCTGGCGGCGTGTGATGAGGCGCACCTGATCCGAATAGGGCCTCATCACCGCCGCCGTTAAATGCCGAGAGCGCCTCTCCTCGAGAGACCGGTCTCTGCCCCGTGCATGCACACTGGTGTCCTCGTGGGTCCAGGAAGGGAGCGTAGAGGGAATCCCGCGCCGCCGCGAGAAAGCCGCGAGATGCCGGACCCGCAGTCCGGACGACGCCGCACCCGTCACACGACCGTCAGGCCAGGATGCCGGGCCGTGGAGTCCCCCAGGCGTATCCCGGGCCCAGGAGAGCAGAGCGCTCAAGGAAGCCGCCGCCTCGCGCCCGGACCGAAGGGGGAAGCGTGCGGCCACCGGACTCCGCCCCTTCTCTGGACCCTTCCTCCCGTCATGAACACTGCCCTTCCTTCACAAGCCCCGAGCACGGCGAGGACACCAGATCCCCTGTTTATTTTGGACACTTTTTTCCCCCTTTGGACACTATTTTTGATATTTCTGTTTAATAAAAGCCTCTCCGAGGCCTTACGCCACACCCACTGTGTCTGTCGCTTGCTCACTCCCGCCACAATATATATATAAATATATGTATATTGCTCCTCCCGCCACAATATATATATATATATATATATATATATATATATATATATATAATCTACAATAAAGACATCAACTCATTAACTTGAATGTATTTTATTGGATATAAAATATTAGTGCTGGGCAACAATTAATCATGATTAATCGCATCCAAAATAAAAGTTTTTGTGTATATAATATATGTGTGTGTACAGTGTATATTTATTATGTATATTTAAAGACACACCCATACAGTATACATATCTAGAAAATATTTACATGTATTTACATGTATATATTTATATTCATATAATTTGTATTATATATACATGTATTTAATATATAAGCATAACATATTTTTATTAAATATATACATGCATGTGTATGTATTTATATATGCACAATAAACATACACAGTACACACACATATATTATGTACACCAAAATTTTTATTTTGGATGCGATTAATCATGATTAATTGTTGCCCAGAACTAAAAAATATATTAATTTACAAAAGTGTTTTTTTTTTTAAATATATACTACAAATATTGCTGGCTGTATTATGACAAATATATTACTGTATGAAAAATCACTAATGTTGTCCCTTATTTATAAGTCACTTTGGATATAAGTGTCTCCTAAATTAATAAATGTTAAAAATAAAATAAAATAAAATAAAATTTAAATTAATTAATTAATAAATAAATAAATACATATTTTTTTTAAATGAACATCAAACTTCCAGTCTGGGTCTTCTGGTTCTTTAACTCAAATCAGCACCAGCAGTCAACTGGAACAAGCAGAGGATATTCATTACCACGGCCTGTGGCCTCATGTAAACACTAATAGCGCTGGGGGCCAACAAAAATTCTCTCCTTGGGATCACATCAACAGTCGAGAGGGAAATCAACAGTCGTTGGAAATCCCCAGTGTAAATTTTGTGTGGTGTTGAGACAAGAGCAGAACAGCCATCAAGAGAAGAAAACAGAGAAGAGACTGGAGAATAAAAAGAGCAGGAAAACTGCTGAAAGCTAATGACCACAGATTAAACGCTGAATGACTTTATGAACAAAAAGGTTAATCTCCATATGGGTTATGTCATCCATTACTTAGAGGAAGACCATAAAATGAATAGTTCATTTAAAGCATTCTGAAAGAGAAAAAAATGCACCCATTCTTTTAAAGATCTCTTGAAACCGCTGTGCTCAGTTTTCACTTCTGTGTAATTTCCACTTACTTTCTCATAGTACTATAGAAACCTCAAAGCTATCAGACATGGACTAAAAGCCACAAAAGTCCAATTTCGATTCATGGGGTCTTTAAATGAAATAATACAGAGATACATGTAAATCAGAGACATTACTCGCAGGGTGGACTGAAGACGCAACACACTGGCACGTGTCTCTGGCCATTATATGCTGGTCTGGGAGTCTCTTACTGTTGTGGGCTTACAGTGGACCGGTCCTCACTGCTCTCTTTGTACTGGCCTGTGAGGAAGGGTCATCACAAAGACCCCGTTCAGAGGACCACAATGCAGCGCAACTCAGCGCCATAGCCCTGGCCTGCTCATCATCCAAGCACAGCTAGAGTGAGCCTATTAAATTGAAGAGAGACCCTGGCCCCAGAAAGATAAACCTCACAAAGAAGCCACAACTAAACAAAACAACTCAAGACACAACGATGAGAAAGAAAACGACTCAAGAGCGAAGGAACAACGTGAATAGGAACCTTGAGGATTCCTGTTACAATATACCAATGCGGGAAAACAGGACGGCAACATTCCATAGAGTAAATAAATGAAGCCTTCAAGTGCGTAAAAGAGGCACTGATTGGTGTTGGTAAGATGGGTCAGCACTTCCAGTGTCAGAACTACAGTGAGGTGGCCAGAATGAAGAGAGGTGAAGGGAGCACGCTAACACTCCATCCATTGATTGATTACTGGCAGGAGACAATACGTGCCGCTCTCACTCTCTGGATGGGAGTCCAAGGCTGGGGCATCTAGTGTGGAAAGAACCAAAATACACAATCAAGCAATACTACTTGACTAAAAGAAAGGCACACAGTAAAAGCAAAATAAGCGGAGGGAATATGCCATAGTAAGTATGATGCCCAAAGACAACAATATTACACACATATTAAACATACTACACAAATACTGATATATCGATAGAACGATAGAACAATAGATAGATAGTCAGATAGACAGACAGACAGACTGACAGACAGACAGACAGGCAGATAGATAGACAGACAGACAGACAGACAGATAGACAGATAGATAGACAGACAGAGAAACAGATAGATAGAACGATATAATAATAGAATGACAGACAGACAGAATGATAGAATGATAGACAGAATGATAGATAGATAGACAGAACGATAGACAGACAGACAAAACAATAGACAGAGATAGGTAGGTAGGTAGGTAGATAGGTAGATAGATCGATAGACAGACAGACAGACAGAATGGTAGACAGTCAGAGACAGACTGAACGACAGAATGATAGAACGACAGACAGACAGACAGACAGACAGACAGACAGAGACAGATCGAACAATAGAATAATAGAACAACAGATAGATAGACGGACAGAGTTCTTTTCTGGAAGAACATGCACAATATAACCAAGAACATGTATTTAGAAAATATATAGGATCTATTCTGATTTGACTGATGTGACAGAACATTAAGGCAGGACAAAATCTCTCTTTAGACTTTAGATACTCATATTACACTGTTTGTTCTTCGGACGCCTTGCATTTGCTCTTTGCTTCATGCACTACCAAAAGCTATAATGAAAGATTTGTGAAAGGAAAGCAGTGTTTAAGATGGTTTATGTGAAGCCTAAAATGCTTGACCACAGGGCAGTTTTTAGACAGGAGTTTACGCATCCACATCTTATTAAATAAAGCTTAAGTCCACCAGTGAGGTTGGCTTAAAACGCAAACACAGAACCTCTCTGTGTCTGCCATTCATGCAAGCAAACAGTCTGGCAACAAGGCAAAAATGTCTCTGGAAAGTGCCCGCTCACATGTGTGTGATGAGCAGGTATGTACTCAGGTCAACTGAGGTTTGGGATTTGAACCCCATCAGCAAACAGGCTGGGAAAGTGACACGGGCCTGCCAGGCCAATGGGGCTAATGTCCTGACAACCTCCTCATAACGTCTTGACAATGTTAGCCCTGGCGCCATCACCGCTGACTCTTCCCGAGCACTGGCGAGCAGACAGGAAGCATCATCGTAACCAAACAAACAGTGAAATACACAAACGGACTGACCGGGTCAACAGAGACTTTTGGATGGATATGCATGTGAACAAACAGAAATTTCTACTCTTCAGCCCAACGCAGCAAACACATGCATACACGCAAGCATGCACAAACACTCATTTGAAAGAGAGAGAGAGATGCTGGCACCTGAATTGGGGAGGATATTTAATTACAGAGCTCTTGTGAATGAAGCCCATTCCTTCGAGAATGTGTGAGAGCGTGCGTGTCACTGGCCATGTCATCGTAATTACACTTAGCCTCTGGATTTAAGAGAGGATGGAACAGAATGTTTGTACGACCTCACTCACTGTCAACAAAATGCCACAGTGTCCAATCCAGCTCTTACTCTGGTTATTACAACCGTTAAGGAAGTTAAAACTCAGCCAAATCAGATCATATGAAGCTTACAACTTTCACATTCACTTTCACGCTGTATTTCCATGTAAGTAATTCTAACATAAGCAGAGAAAATGTGAAAATTCTGCATTCATCTCTTCCTGTCATTGTCCAAGTCAATATAAAACAACATTTTGTTCCACAAAATGTCAATGCCACTTTTCAAACCCAATTTACTTCCATAATGTAACATATATCTGAGTGAAACGGGGTAAAAAAGGACAGGATTTTGCCCATTGAGAATTATTGGATCTTGAAATGTGGGTGTTCCATACCAGAGTTTGCGATTTCACTTCTTCAAAAACAGCTGGCACCAATTTTTTTAGGTGCTTTTGTCATTTTTTTTCTTAGTTGTTGTTGTTTTTTTCCCCCCAAAACTTACATTTAGCTTTAATTTTATTTTTAATTTTTGTACTTAAACTAATTTATCTCAGTTTGGGGCTAAAACTTCAACTGAAATTTTCAAATTGTAATTTACGTTTTTCATCTAATATTTAAATGTTATTTAATTTCAGCTTTATTTCAATTAAAAAAACTTTTAAATAGTTTTCAATAGTTTTAGTTATAGTTAACAAAAACAATGTTTTAGAGGTGGAGAAGTAATCACATTTAATGAAGACTTTTTTGGTAACGCTTTAAAATATGTTCAAGCTTAAATAAATTAATTATATTGATAAATATACCATGTTTCATTGTTAATTAATGTTAAATGTAATTTAATAATGTTTGTAATACATGAACTAATGGTAAGTTGAAATGTAAAAAACGTGTATGAAGAAATCAAGATGAATAAATGCTGTAAAAGTGTTGCTCATTTTAAGTTCATTAAAATCTAATGCATTAACTAATGTTAAAAAAAAAGAATCTTACTGTAAAGTGCGACATGCACTAATGAATCATGCCCAATAAGACCAAGAACACATTTTTAAGAAAGTAAACAGGGATCATTTGGATGTCACGTTGATTTTGAGATTATATGATTTTGCTCGTTCCAAAATTATATTAGGAGTGAAGCTTGAGTAAATCAAGTCAATAATACTCAAACACAAAATAGCTTGGATTAAAGACAGAAGCACTTAGTAAATCCCTGTTGAGGATCTTGCAAAAGGGCCTTTTCAGTTTGGGAGTTGGCGCAGATTTGGGAGAGAGGTGTGATCCAGGAAGACAGGTAGCGACAGGGTGCTGTTGACCCTGGAGGTGCAAACAAATGTGGGTGTTGCCATGGGAGGCTGCCAGCTCCAGAACGAGCGAGTAAGCTGCGCTGTCAAAGTGGAGAAAGGAGGAGAGCAGTGGAGATTGAGGAGTCTAGTCTCCAGCTGGCATAAGGCCTGGTGTAGCACCAGAACCGGCCGCCTCTCCAACCCAGACACTCAGCCAAGGGCCAGCACGCACTGCCAGCTGGGAAGATACCCTACTGTGGAGCAGTGTACTCCAAACAAACAAAAGCACACAGGCCACAGACCTGTCATTAGCCTGTGCCAGCATACGACGCCTGTAATTACAACTGACTCAGGATCGGTGCGCACCCACAGAACACTAAGACAAGTAGAAAGCAACAAGATGAGATTTTCATACTTTATAAAGATGAATACTTCAAAGTAAAACACCCTATGTCAGGGTTTTCCAAACTTTTTCATGCTAGAGTCCATCAACAGGTATAAGGTCTAAATTTTATCAAAGAATTTTTTGTTATTTATAGTTATTTTTTTCAATGAAATTGTAAAATGTATTAAAGTTAATAATTTTCCATTATTCATTAAATTGGACATTTAGAATCACAAAGACATTTAGAATTTTACAAAAGATTTCTATTTCAAATGAATACAGTTCTTTTGAACTTTCTATTCATCATCATTACCACCATCAAAAAAAAATAAAAATACATAAATGAATAAATAAATAAATAAATAAATAAATAATTTATTATAGTTTCCACAACTGTGATTATGTGACACTGAAGTCTAGATTAATACTTTAAAATTATAAAAATAATAGCTACTGAAAAATCAGCTTTGTCATTAAAGGAATAAATTATATTTACAAATATATTCAAATAGAAAGCTGTTATTTTAAATTGTAATACTATTTCACAATATTACTGTTTTACTGTAATTTTGATCAAATAAATTACTTCTTTCAAAAACAAAAAATTCAACAGACACTGAATATAATATAATTAATAAAAATGTACATTGTATTATTGTAATTCTTATTTTGTATTATCATATTAACACAAAATATTATTATATTATATTTTCTGTATCATATTCTTATTTTATATAAAATATTCATATATTCATATACGTAGTATTTATTTTAAAAAAATGGAAATTTCATGAAATGACATTTGACAGACATTAAAGAAAGACCTAATAAGGAACAGTAATGTTATTTTGCACATCTTTGAAAATCGTTGCCTTATGTTAGGATTTTATATCCCATAAAACTAAGCAACAACAGAAAGGCTGCAAGAATGCATTAAAAAGACATGTTTTATATTTCCATGCGGGCTGCAAACAAACCAAATAAAACTTTTTAGCCAGTTCCAACAGCGTTTGCTATAAAGCATTAGTATCTGTGTGGACCATTTTCTCATAATCCAATAGTATTAGGAGGACATTTCTCAGCGGTCATGCCTGAACAATTTGTGGAGTAAAAAATGAGTGAGTTGTTTAGAGAGGTTACTTCAGTTCATTAGTTTAGGAGGAAAGATCCCCATGAACTATGACCTAAATATGGTATCATTGCATTACCCAGAATGCATCCGGCCCTCCCTGAGCATTCAGGATCTTCCTTTTTAAGTGCAGGGAAAAGGTCAGAATACTTTAGAGATGTATCAACTACCAAATCAAACAGGCATTTCAGGTATTTAAAAAAATACATTAAAAAGAAGATCAACACAAGGCCGCATGAAAAAAAAAAAAAAAAAAAGAGTTAACAGTCCATCTGAACTCAAACTTTCCCTGACCTATCATGTGCACTTCCTGCAAGTAAAAAAATGACTACGGGGACGTCAAACTGCATAAATCATTCAAAACGAACATCAGTAGTACAGTCGGTACAAACTGAAACGACACACTCCACGTCCCCGTCAACACACTGCCTTGTAGAGATGTTGAAAGCAACCTTGCTTTAGTTCTGCCAAAGACAAAAAGACAGCTTTTGGAGAAAAAGATAACCCGTAAGAGCCATACGCTGTCAGTCAAAGACAGTGAAGCCTTTTTTAAAGCTGCCATTAGGTAATTATGCAACAAAAGCCGAACAACAGCCTTAATGAGCGTATGAGGTGAGCCATAAAGTCCTTACATGCCTCAGGGCCTTCAGCGTGAGCTCTCTCGCTCTCTCCAAAACAAAACACGCATACAAACATTCATACGCTAAACCTGTCACCCACTGACACTGAGATTTTTATCAATTCACTTATTAATTTAAACACAAACACATTAATTGGACCAGTGAAGGAAGGCGGGGAGGAGGGAGGGGGTCTGGAAGAGAAATATGAAAGACAAAAAAAACAAAAAAAAAAAACAAAGAAGTCTGAAAGCTTATGCAGGGTTGAAATGAAGTATATGCATATGCAGCAGCTACACCTCTTTCTCTAGGAGACTGAATGTGAAGAGTCACTAGACCTGCTTGTTCACCTTTGCCTTGGCATCTTCCTACTGTTCATTTCAAAAACAATACAGGCACAGGATGCTGCGGTGCCAGGGGAGTTTTGTCAGATTTGAAAGTGAGACAGTGTCTGCTCAACAAACTGGATGAGAAAATAACCAACAGTTCAAAAACTAAAACAAATATGGACCAAACAATAGGGTGAATTCACGCAAATTCTTTTAATTCATCCTAATGAGAGAACAACATGGCAAAAGCTACACATCTATCTATCCATCCATCCATCCATTCATCCGTCTGTCTGTCTATCTATCTGTCTATCTATCTCCGTCTACCTGTCCGTCTATCTATCTATCTATCTATCTATCTATCTATCTATCTATCTATCTATCTATCTATCTGCCTGCCTGTCTGTCTATCCATCTATCCATCTATCTATTTGTCTGTCTGTCTAATCTACACACACACGCACACACACACACATATATATATATTCACAGTGTATGTAGACAATTATAATATGACAATTATTTTTACTTATTTTGTGAACAAAAATGAAATGGTAGCGTGTGTGTGTGTGTGTGTATATATATATATATATATAATACATACAGCAACATATATATTATATATAATTATTATACATTATTATATTAAGTATAATAAATAATTTTGGTCACACTTTATATTAGGTAGCCTTAACTACTATGTACTCACATCAAAAAATAAGTTCAATGTACTTATTGTGGTCGTATTATATTGCAAAACACTTTTGCTGCTATTGAGGTTTAGGGACAGGTTTGGTGGTATGGGTAGGTTTAAGGGTGTGTTAAAGTGTAAGCGATGGGTCAACAGTGTAATTATAAATGTAATTACATAAATTAATTACAGATGTAACTACATACAGTATAGGTATTTTTAAAAATATACGTACAATGTAAAAACATGTAAGTACACAATAAGTGCACTATATCAAATTATTAATTTAAATGTAAGTACATAGTAGTTAAGGCCACGTAATATAAGGTGGAACCATAATTTTTGTCTTCAGAAGAACAGTAAGGGAATCATCCTTAATTTTAACAAAATTTTACCTTGTTTAATTCTTGACATATTTAATTCTTAATAAAATTTGACTGCAATGATGGTTCTTCTGAAGGCCGATCTAGAGGAAATGCATAAATAGAGATATAAATTCAATACATTTTTTTTAAGGCTGAAAAATCTTGAGATCCAGGCAAAAGGTATGACATTCCATACATGTACCATGCATATACACCATATGCATATAACAACATGATAGGGCCCAACCCCTCAAAAATGTCCTGTAGAAGAGTTGCTATTAAGCATTAAGCTGGGCTTTAAATAAAATCAGAGGGGAGAGAGAGAGAGACAAACACCAAGCGAGAAAGGATAGTGATACCATGTCTTTGCCTCATTACTTTGCATCTTGATGGATGCTCTAACTCACCCCAAAACACTGAATGGGTCTGCTGTGAATTACTTACCTCAATAAAGATAAACAAACTTAAAATAAACTCAATAAAGATAAAAAATAAATACACACATCCCCCTTTTCAGTTTCACTAGACCAGACAGAAAATATGCTCACTCTCTCCACGTATTAGAGCAGAAAACACAACAGAGGGCAAAAAACTTGGTCGTCATGACGAATGCCTTCCTGGCTGTCAATCAAAAAGTTCCCGAGGAAGTTTTTTATTGAAGGTAGGTAGGTGATGTCTGTCTCCTTCCCCGCAGGACAATCACAGGGCCCTGTACAGCGACAGCCGCCCGACACCAGATCAAACGCCACCCTGCCCTTGGAATGACACTGCAGCCACTTCAAGGGGGGACGTAGTCACTGATCTCAGAACAGCGCAGCTAACACCCTGACGAGCGATACCTTTACGAGGTCGGAAACGACAGAGGAGGAGAAGCCCGTCACTCCAATGTCATACACAGTGACCCCACCGAGTTTAATAATTGGAAAAGTGGAAAAGGTCGGCTGATGTAAAGGTGTAGAAGGCAGGATCTTTTCAAGGGTAAAATACCAATTGCTCTGAAGCATTCAGTCACCACAGCATCATAAAAATATGATAACCATTACTGTTGTATTACTTATACAGCCATGGTTTTCTATGTATATATTTCCATTTCACCCCTGCCACATACACATATACATACATATATTCATACATATATACACACATACATACATACATACATACACACACATACATATATATACATATACAAAAAATATCCAAAAGACTGACTCCTGTCCTATACTGTTATTTCCTTCTCTAAAATGGAGGCTAAATAGATGCTGCTAGTATAATGGAGAGGACGTATCAATGTGCGCTTTTCTCTCTTTCAGACTGATGTACCCCGAATGTAAGAACTCATCACTTAACATGTCAGTCCTGAGTTTGTTTGTGGTCCAAACATGTGTGTGCTTTCCAAAGCAGGCAATCAGCACACACTAATAGGAGTGGGAAAGACACACAGTTTAAGTGTCACTGTTACCCATGATGCTCTCAGCAGTGGGTAATGAGGCTGAGGTGTGTGTGTGCCACAGGGGTTTATCCAGAGGCCTGTCAACTTCCCGGCAGCCTGCTGCACATACACATTCACACACTCTTCATTTAGACGTTCATGAAACTTTACAGCTTTACACACTGACGGTATACACACAAATACACACACACACTATGGAGCCATCAGTACTCATTATCGAATATAAAAGTAGCACGAACAACATGCAGAGAGAGTCTCTACCCATGAAACTTGCTCATTTCAATCACTGTTTTAAAACGAAAACATAAATCTGATGCATGATACTGATGTTGTGATCAATAAAACCAATTAGTGGTCAACTGATGTAATGACAAGGTTGATAAATACTACAATTATATATAGTTCTTTATCTACGAATAAACAGGATGACTATTGACACAAGTAGAAGCTTGTATCTATTGTCTAAAGCCCAATTTTAAATTTATATATATATATATATTCATTTATTATTAAATTTAATTAATTGAACTAATTATTTCATGTTTGTAGATTCAGGAACTGAAAAACTCATATCACTTAAACATAGGCTAAAATGTATGCTTGGAGGGGTCAGTTACCTTGTTTGACAGAAACAGGAAAGTCTTAAAAAGGGTCAGAGGTGAAAACTGCATTGATATATATTTTTATATTTATACATATACACACAAATTCACACAGTGACATTTGACTAGCTAAGACTATGTTAGTTCCAGACACCTGAACTGAAATGTTGTGACACACAAGATGCTCAGAGTATCTGCTGTCCAAAATAAACCTGACACGCAACATTCCTAAAGGGTACAAAACATCCCAGCGTCTAAAAGGTCTGAGCCGGAGCTGTGACCAGGAGAGAAACAAGATACTCAGTTACAGTAGTAAATCTTGCAGATGCGCGTCACCACGCTCCATGACACACATATGCGCACTTATCAACGCCACTTCACTTTAATTCAGTTGTGCAACTCCATAACTGAGTGGATGTAACAAGCAAATTTTAAAGAATACAAACATGTTGTAAGTGAACATGGTTTTGCTAACATTTTACCACAACCATATGCGAAAAAAAAAATCCACTAAAGACAAAACATCATTGAGGTTAGAAGTTTCGATTTATCTCAAAAATGTACAGTCGGGTACAAATCTGGGCTTTGTGTAGCTAGTCAAGTTCCTCCATAAAGGACTCCGTGGATTATTTCTTTACGGACATCAATTTGCACATGGGGCATGGTCATGTGGAGGAGAAACGGGATCTCCCCAAACTGTTGCCAAAAAACTGCAAGCACAAAATTCTCTTGAATGCCATTACACGCAGCTGTGTTACCATCTTTACTGGAATTAAGAGGCCTAGCAAACTCTAAAAACAACCCCACATGACTATAGCACCAAACACCTGGTTCTCAGACAGGTAGCGTTCTTGTAGCATCAGCCAAACCAACATTCATGGTGGTGAAACATGGTTTCCAGAGGCAGCGTGATTCATACCACTCCAGCGACGACAAATGTAGAACACGGCATTCGCCACAGCTGCTCGGAAAGGAAATCAGAGAAATGCTGGGAAATGAGCACCCACGGGGAGGGGCCTGCTGCCCTGGAGACAGTCACCGATGGAAAGGGCTCCAAGCTCTGAAATTTGGCTTGTTCTGGATCTCTGGATCTCAAAGCTCAATGAAGGGGAAAATGGCTGATCACAGAATCAAAATAGCAAAAAATCTGACAGTAACTAAAGACAGCTATAACAATAACTATATTAGCGTCCACACCGAAGTACGATGACATTCTGTTTATTATAAGCACATGCTGCAGTTATGTCATCGGTTGCTTTAAATGCACAAGCTATTTAAAGAAACAGTTCACCCAAAAATGAACATTTAGCGGAGTTTATTTCTTCATCGGAACAGATTTGAAGAAATTTAGCAATGCTCTCCATTGGATCTTCTGCAGTGAATGGGTGCCGTCAGAATGAGAGTTCAAACAGCTGATAAAAGCCATCATGACAATCCACAAGTAATCCATACGACTCCATCAATTAACATCTTGTGAAGTGAAAATCTGAGTGATTCCCCTATCCATTTACGCTTTCTCCAGTGTAAAATTTTGAATCAGGACAGAAATATGCAACATAAATCAAGCGTCGTTTCTAATCAAAAACAGTAACTAGACATTATAGTTTAACGTGAGGAAAGATGAATTTGTTTCTTTACAAACACACAGTTTTCACTTCACAAGACATGGAGTCATGTTTATTACTTATGGATTACTGTGATGTTTTTATCAGCTGTTTGGACTCTCATTCTCATGGCACCCATTCACTGCAGAGGATCCATTGTTGAGTAAATGATGCCACTTTTCCAAATCTGTTTCAACAAAGAAACACACTGTCATTATAATAATGTCATTATCATTATAGCTGTGATGTGAACGTCCTATTCTCATAATTAGAATTACTATTGAAACTTCATAGTTATTGTAGTTATCGTCCTTGATGTGAACGTCTCTTAAAGTAGAGAAAGAACACCAGCACTTCTTATAAAGGCTAGTTTGGAGAGGCATACACACATCACCTGTACAATTGGTAATTTTAGAGTAAAATTACGACTTTGCTTTTCAACAAGCTTTGTTCTTCCTTCAGCCTATATCAGCCGTTCATTATGAGTTTGACAGCAGACCTTGATGTCAAAGAATTTCACACTTGCGCAAAACTATACAGCGAACTGCGTGTAGGAGTTTGTTTGCAAGGATGGGAGTGAATGTGTGGGAGAAAGAGAGCCGTGCCCCCGTCACTTCCCCACCCTGCTCCCTCGGCTCCAGCATCTTAACGAGGCTTTTCCCCTCGCTTTGCAGAACGAGGGAGAAGCCAAATAAATAAAAGAATAAAAGGCATGTGAGAAGAGGGAAAACACACACTGAACTATAATTTGTTATATCTTTCAGCTCCAATTAAAAATAATATCAAATCTTTTTGTTCAACTTCATAACAAGACTTCAAGAGGGCCCCCAAGACTCTTTCTATTTGCATCCCTCAACAGCCCACTGGTGCTCCTGAATCACATTAATTATATGACCTACATAGCACGTCGTTAATATTCCAAGCTGGGAGAGGAACTGGGAGCCAATACGGTGGAAGTCTAAATTTGGAGATCTTCAGGACATCAGAGCTCCCGCTTTTCTGGGGTTCG
>JAFVLL020025690.1:0-20920 GCA_021397915.2 Tor tambroides | reverse complement strand
AATATTATGATTTCTTTAAGCAGGCATCGCCATTAAAAGTTAATGAGATGAGTATGACCATGACAATATAATTAAAACCCTCAGGAGTTTCTGAAGCTGGCCATTAATAATTTAGAGCGAGCTGGAGCACGAGACGGCCCAGCTCAGTAGTCTGCTCAGGGAGAGAGAGAACGAGAGGACCGGGAGAGTAAAACTGCTTTGCCTGTCATGATGTGAGTTTACTTTGATTAAGGGCTGAATTACCAGACTATCAGAGATGTGTCACTGTTAAATCCCTCTGTTAAAAACCTTTTGGGATACACATCTCTTATTTGATACCAGTGTATTATAAACAGATTCGTTTGAACTCTGTAAAGTCGGGGTTGAAAACAGGAGCTGTGCTCAAAATGCACGCAGTGTCCTCGGAGCGGAAGTATCACAGAGTACACATATTTGGAGTCGTCCTCACCCACACAGTGCTCTCCACTCAGGGTAAACATCTGGTGCGGCGCGGGTCTCTCTGTCTCCATCTTACAACAATATTTATCGCAGCGGGCTAATGTTCTGTCCTCAACTCACAGCTGAGAGCCTGTGAACCTCACCATGACAAACACAACCTGGAGTAAGCGAGTGTGCGTATAAAGGCCAACGCAGATAATCAGGTTACGTAGCACCACGGGGAGTCAAGTTCACCTCGCTTTCATTTGAACTACCCTCACATCTGTACCCAGCACAAGCAAAGAATTAAATTATACTGTACAGCCATTTGAGAAAAATACAAAGCCAAAAGCCCTTTGACCCTGAGAAAAGACAATGCAGATTTTTAAAAAGCAGATTCTTACATTTTCTGAAGAAAATGAGTGCTGCTTGTTCAAAACTTGTCGCTGTCGCTTAACATTTTTTATCCCTCTTCCTCAATGCTTAATAAAAAATGTAGCACATTACTGTGATCACTTGTCCTTAATAAAAATAATAAAGATTATTATTATTATTATTTTATAAAAAGTTTTTCTTAAACAGTTAATATTATGCAACTTGCTAACTGATGGATAACTAAAAACAAAGAAATGGAAATGTTTAATATGATCATATTAGCTTCTGTTTTCAATTAATCTAAATGAAAATATGTAAATTATGTAATTATAATATGTAATTATTTTCACAATCAAGAATATATACAATGTAAAGTGATTTTCCAAGTGATTTCCAATCAGGCAGCAAATTAAGTACCTATAAAAATGGAAAGGAAATATGATCTTACATAACTCCGACATGATTTTAAGGTGATTACTAAGTGGTTGCTAAGGTTCTGGATGGTTGCTAGGGGGACACTCACTGGCCCAAGTTAAAAGACTGTCCCCTGAAGTCTCTATGATATTCTGGTACATCTTTCAGTGTAACTCTTTGGGATTCTTTTGTTGTTTTATCATCAGCCAAGTAAAAGTCTAAGGTATGATCACTAAGAAAATTAATATTACAGCTTTCAACAACAATTCTCATTATTTGATGTATCTTGCCGCAGGACAAGGTACACAGCGAAATCTAATACTTAGGGTTAGGGGCAGTGTTGTTCTTGTTAACTAAATATAAATCTAATAACTTTTAAAAATGATTTACATTAAACAAAAGCTGAAATAAAATATAAATATTGGATGAGAAAAAATCTAAAATTTCTAAAGCTAAGACTGAAATTAATATGTATTAAAGCCAAACAGAAATAGAAAATAAACAAATACAAATAGAAAACAACTAATAAAAATAAACTAAACTAAATTTAAAAATATTAATAAAACACTATTAACAGCATAATATAACACTGGTTAGGGGCTAAAAACAAAAAGAGTAATATGCGGTGTAGTAATAGTAATATTAAGCTATTAATCAAATGTCCAAAGATTAAGCAAGCATGCAGTTAAATAAAAGCCAGGAAATTTTATGAAACACAAAAATCACACCAAAAAAAAAATGTAAACCAACATCTATTTGTTATCTTCGCTACTTTTCTGTTGCAAATGGCTTTGAGATGCAACACAGATTTAATATGTATGTAGGAAGGCTTTATTTGCACTTTTTCAAACAGAAAGGCAAAAACAAGTTAGGAAGAGAGATCTAGAGAAAGAGAGAGAGAAGGCCTTTACTAGGCAGACAGGAAGAACGGGGGGTGCGGTGGGCCTTCATGCAGAAAGGCAGCGGGCTGAAGGGAGACGGCGCGCGTGGAAAAAGCTCATAAATCCTGATTTGAGGCGGCCTCACTGCAGCACTACATTGCTTAAATGCTACGTCTGATTTAGTCTTCCCATTAGGTGACAGCTGAACTTTAACATTAATATGATAATATTGAAATAAGTGCGTGTTATTTACTTAGCGGCGGGGCGGGATGGAATAAGAGAGAGACAGAGGGAGGTGGGAAGGAAAGGAGGATGATGAATGATTTCTGGACAGCTTCTGTGACACCCGGCGGCCGCGGCCCCTCTAATGAGACTTGACAAAATGGAGACATATGCAGAAATATTGGTTACAGTCTGCGTCCTCGGCATCTTGCTCTCTCTCTGTGCGTCTCTCCTCCTCTCCCTCTCGCTCGCCTCACACGTCCTGATTGTCTACGACCACTGAAGCATCTATTTCAATTGGCACTTCCTTCCTGGCCCCGGAGTTTTAAATTTAGCTGGTGTCATTTACATATTACTCTTAATCAAAAAAAGAAAAAAAGAAACAAAACCTTGTCGTCACGGTTCAAGAAAGGGTGCAAAGGCACTTTATAAAACGGAGATGTGACAGACGTTAAACTGAATTGTGCGTATGTGTGAAGGAGAGAGATATGAGGCTGGTGGAAAAAACAGCAGTAAGTGGAATAGAGAGAGAGAGAGAGAGGATGTGCATTTCTTCAGTTATCTCACATCTACCACACAGAGGGAAAAAGCCAATATCTCATCAGCCTGCTGATATGAATGATGAGTTCTGCTGTTTAAAGCCGATACTACATAGAGACAGAATAGTGGGAGGAACACTAGATCTGCTTTAGGGCAGAAGAGTGTTGAAAAACAAAAAACAAATGCATGATGACTAGGCCCACATGGAATCTCTGCCTGCAGATGCCAGAACTCTGAATACGAATATACGTGATTTATTAAATTATACTGATAAATTTTGATGTGAAAAAAAAAACTAGTATACACACACTATAAGTAATATATATACATACACTATCATTCAAATGCGTAAGATTTGAGTAAAAATAAATATATACTTTTATTCAGCAAAGATGTATAAATTAAAAGTAACAGTAACAATTTGTACAGTTACAAAAGATCTATTAAAAAATACTGTTCTTTTGAACTTTGTAATTAACAAAGATATGTATCATGTTTTCCACAAAATATTAAGTAGCACAACTGTTTCCAACATTGATAAGAAATGTTTAAAGTATTGAGCACCAAATAAGCATATTAGGATGCTTTCTGAAGGATCATGTGACACTGAATACTGGTGTAATGGCTGCTAAAAAATCAGCTTTGCTTTGAATACATTACATTTTAAAATAAATAATTTTGCATATTGTAATAACATTTCACAATATTGGCATTTTTTTACTGTATGTTTGATCAAATAAAGCTTTGGTGTGCAAAAAGAAAACTGAAAAAAAAAATTGAAAAAAAAATTGAAAAAAAATTGAAAAATTCTACAGACCCCAACCTTTTGAATGGTAGTGTTTTATATATAATATATTATATTTATTAGATATATTATATTATATATTAACTATATATTACATAGTTTTGAAAGATCATCATTTAAAAAAAAATAAAATAAATAGTGAATTTTAAAACCTTTATAAAAATAAAAAAGTATAAAATATGATTATTAATAAACTATAAATAAAATTAATTAATACTTTTAAATAGATAGTAAAGAAAGTGCACAACTCAGTGTAAAGCATTACAAAGGCCTATGAGTTTTTCTTAAGGGAACCCTATAGTTTAAAACCAGAATTCCACACATTTTCCTCCATAATAATCATAACAATAAGTGTATACTTTTGTGAGTTCATGCAGTGGATGGGTATGGGGCCGCTGTCAAACACATCGACAGAGAGGTATCAGAAACGGTCCCTACCTTCCTCTTACCTTCTCAGCATGCCGGTCAGGATCCGAGAGCTCTTGCCCAAGTTAGCGTCCGTCTCTCTCAGCTGTGGAGAAAAAGAGAAGAGAGAATGTCCAAGTTAGAGGTCATATAAAATTTGTTCTATAAAAATAGGCTTAGAATGTCTACAGACTTCAGTCAGAGACACTGAGAACTGGATTAATGGCTGCGGAAGTTTCAGCTTTGCCATCACAAGAATAAATTACATTTTTAAATCCAATTCAAACATCTATTTGTAATAAATGTAATATTATAAACTGTAATAATATTTCACAATATTACTGTTTTTACTGTATTTTTGGTCAAATAAATGCAGCCTTGGTGAGCATAAGAGACTTTTTAATAAACACTTAAATTGAATTATTCAAAAACTTTTCACTGGTAGAGCATGTTTTACATTCAATATATTTATCACGTAGGGGGAGACACAAGTAAAAGCTATCCATCTGGAGATGTGTATGTGTGTGTGTGTATGTGTGTGTGTGTGTGCGTGTGTGTGTGTTTAGGAATGCTGACATTGCTATGGAATTGAAGCCAGAGCTCTGGCAGCCGTCAGATACGTGATTCTGGCTGGCCTCCTTGAGAAAGCCTCCTTCCCTGTCCTCACAGTCAGCAGGGACATGTGCATGTGTATGTGCGTGTGTGTGTATGTGTGTATGTATGTATATATATGTGTGTGCGTGTGTGTGTGTTAGTGGGCAGGCTCAGGGACAGATGTGGTTTTAGGCGGGTTTGGGTTCTGGCACCACCAACAGCCCAAGAGCTGCCTGATGTCTCTCTCAGCGATGGATCTGTCCCATGAGAGCTCCCTCGGCTTTTCCCAAAATTCCTCTCTCTTTCTCTCTCAGGTCAGAGTTGTGCCAACACCAAAACACATGGTGGAGCTCTACGTGAATTAGGAACCCAAAACAAGAGCCACAACAAAAGAGATTACCAGTACAGCAGATCTAGAGCAGAGTCGGATTACAGACTAGTAAATGGTCTTGGTAAGATGATTCCATGTAGCTCGATTCAATGCCTGAATTTCACTGAATAGAGTTAAAAGAGCTAGAGTCACGCAGGCCTAAACCTAAATAAAGAAAAATACAATGAACAACAATCATACCATAACCAGAAACAAGAATATTACCCATTTAAAAAGATATTACAAGCCAAAATTTTTGGACTTTATGAAGTTTGGACACTGTATTCAGAATCAAAATAGTCTTGTGATCTTTTGTTCTCAAATTGATATATAGAAATCTTGACATTTGAAAAAGCCACTATAAGTGAAAACAGGAACAAGTGATGCAGAAAAATTCTGACGAATGAGGGTGCAGTTTGCACACATGATTATTTTATTTTATTTTTTTTTTACATATTTTGGTCTGTTTTGAAACATTGCCTTAAAGCTAACCCAGCCATGGAGATCAAAGAAAAGTCTATGACTATGAAAACTGAAAACGACCAAAAATCTATGTGATTTTTAATGTAAAAACGAAACTTGAATAATGCCAAAAACATCAGAATTGGATTTCTAACCATCTTGGCATCTTGACAGAAACGCTGCTTTGACCTAATTTTTGTTCTTTTTGAAATATTACATTGTGAATCAAATCGGAGAATAAAATGCAACACTGTAACAACTTAGTCTCAGTTAGAAACCAAAGTAGATAAAGTATGTGGTTTTTTTTCCCCACTTCTTTTAATGTTTATCATGCAAAAAACATCCAACTTGGACATCCAACCATCTTGACATTCAGAAATACCACAGAAATACCAAAAAAAGCATACTGACCAATGAGGCAGCAGTGACTTTTGCAGGACAAAATGCATCATTTTATCAAAGTAACAATTTAGTCCCCATTTCAGAACCAAAAGAAACCAAATTACGAATTAAAAACATACCTAAGTCTATGGGACTTTTCCACTGATTTTAACATCCATCATTCAAAAAACACAATCCTGAACATTTGGAATCATAACAGCACTATTTACTCAAGACATGCAGGATAAGTTATTTGTCAAAGTTAGAGGCTCGCTCATATACACTGAGGATGAGCAATAGTAATAGTGGTCCTTGCAAGGCACTACGTCTCTCTTAGTGTTTGTGTGCGTCTGTTTGAAAGAGCCTGAGTGAACTGATTGTTAAGAGACACTCCAAAAACTCTTTCATCTGCCGTTTCCTTCGCTCAAAAAGCAGTTTATTGCTCTTTCCATCTAATGTCTTTTTATCATGCTTTCTTTTCTTTTCTCCTCTCCATTTCTCCTGCCTGGCAAAATGTCTTTAAAGTGTGAGGGCCAGTCGGGGCTCCAGGGAAGGAGAGCTATTCTCCATAGACAGCAGACCTTTGAAAGGAAATGTTTTATTTCCTTTGAAATGAGCTGCCTGCCCAACTGCCATGTTGTGATCTTTAAGCATCCTTCATAAGAAGCCATCAGAGAGGCCCCTGACTGAGCTCTCTATACCTGTCTTCTAGAAAGAAAGAGAGGGTGAGAGAGAAAAAGAGAGAGGTAAGACTATGACAGCGGACACGGCAGGGACAAACAAAATAGGAGGGATAGACTGAGATATGGAAAGGTAAAAACGATTATACATGCAGAGGATAAAGTAACAAATAAAGGCTGAAGTAAGGAGGGGGGAGTAAAACAGGGATGAGGATGTAGAGAGAAAGACATCTGATACCTGGTAGGAGGAGTGACACTCAAAAAAGCTCACAAGCAGTCCTCTATATCAACACCTTTCAATCTTAGCGTGGCATACTTATGTCTATACTGCCCTGAAGGTTATCGATACGGCTGGGTAAAAATAAATATTTTTCTGACACAATTTTTTTAAAATACATTTGTGTATGTATGTATGTCTGTATGTGTATATGTATATGTATATGTATATATATATATATATATATATATTTTTTTTTTTTTTTTTTTTTTTTTTTGTGTATATAAATCTAATAAAATATACAAAATCACAGGAAAAAATAAAAATAAAAAATAAAATAAAATAAAAAAATATAAATATATATAAATATATATATACATACATACATACATACATACATACACGTGGTCAGTACTGTTGGTACCCTAGGTAAATATGATCAAAGAAGGCTGTGGAAATAAATCTGCATTGTTAATCCTTCTGATCTATTACTTAAAAAAATTCACAAAAATCTAACCTTTCATTGGAGGATAAGAATTTAAAATAGGGGGAAATATCATTATGAAATAAATGTTTTTCTCTAATACACATTGGACACAATTAACGGTACCCTTTTATTCAACACTTTTTGAAACCTCCATTTGCCAAAATGGAGATGTAGGTGATGTAGGTTAATTAATTCTAAATACATTCTTAAATGCGGTTTAACTGTCTAAATATATTTTTGAGCCCACTGTAAATATATATTTCATGAAAAGTATCTTGTGGAATCTAGTCTACACCAGTCTGTAATCTACAATCCCTTTCGTGACGTCCGTCCAGCACAGTCACACATGTAGCGGAAAGACTTGCAGAGTTATAGCAGCCGGAAGAACAGAGAACAAACACTTGTTCTGTCCGGAGGTGTTTTTGTTGTCCAGCTATGCTCGTTTAGACAGTCTTGCATCATGCGTGATCTCACCGCATGAGACGGGACAACTACAAAGGCTTCTTATTGGTGCTGTGCTCTGTGTCAAACATTCTGTGTTCTGTACATTCAATCAATCACTCCAGCAGGCCCGCTATGCTAATGCGTGAGAGGTGCGGGCTGGTGTTAACTGCCTGCACTTGAGCACGCTCCTGTTCTCTTGTCAAGTGTCTGATCTAGGGCACTTTGTGTCATCCCAAAGAGCCCAGATCTGATAAAGTCAAGTATTTGTAAGCCTGTGTAATTGCTTAGTGAGAAAACCATATGTGTGTTTGTTCTGGATGAGTGTTGCCTCCTGAGGACCGTCTAAGGAGTGTGTTTGTGGGTGTAAACTCACCCGATCGCGGGATCTCTGGATCTTCTCGCGGTCACTGTGCAGGTTGGTGAGGATCTCCTGTCCCACTTGCTCTGTAAGAGGATAAGAGGAGAAACAGGCCATGTTAAGGTGCGGTTGTATTTACTGCTCTTTGGCAAAATTTTGCGGGCAAAATCTAGTTGCTTCAATAAGAATTCACGCAATTGGGAATTTCATGAGAGGTTGATAGATTTCCTCATGCAGTTTTCATAACAGGTTTAAGTTGGTCAAACGGATTTACTGTGTTGACCAAAAGAAAGCTGCTTGGTTTAAAAGTGACTTCTGTGTGAGTTGTAATACATCGCAAGACTAAGACAAAAGACCTTTTTGTGAAAATTTTGCTGCATTGTGGGTGTAAAAACATGTTTGCTTAAAGTGGATTTTTTTTTTTAGTTTGAAGTTAAATTAAGTTCTTTTTTTATTATGTAAGAAGACATGCACATAAAATATAAAGGAAATATATTTATTGAATAAATTTCTAAATTCATATTAAGGCAAATCCCTAAAAAAAAAATGTGAAAAGTTATGTTTAAATATGCAAATGAGGCATTCTTTAATTAAATATGCACTGATTTCCAGAAAATAAATACTGTATAAAGCTAGGTTCAAAATTCTATTTTTATTTTGGTCACATACTAGAGATGTGTCATGTACTTATACTGTTATCACTCCATAAATCAGAAAGAAGCCAGAAAATAATATAATTAAAAATATATATTGCATATTTATATTTTATATAAACTTATTGTGTTTATATTTTGATATATAATATTTATATATAATTATATAATTTTATATAATAAAATATAAATATACAATATATATTTATATTTTATAATAAAATATATTTCATTAATATATATATTTTCTAAATATTTTACTATCTTTTTTAGAAAAAAAATGTTATATAAATCAGGCAAATGTTATATGACCAAACCCTTCAATAAAAACCTTTAAAATATGAACAAAATAAGAAATTAAAATGAAAAGTTTGATGTATGTAAGTGCTGCTTAAGTGAAGATCTCTGACTAATGACCAAGTGTATAACTTTGTCTAAAGTTAAAGAATTACAAAAAGGAGGGACATATCAGGATCTCAGAAACTCTTCTTAAAAAAAAAAAAAAACGCAGTCAAAAAAACCCATAGCAACCATCCAACAACACCCTGCCTCATGTAAAAGTCTAGTTACAACCCTGATTTCTAATGTCTGGGGATCTCAAACTACATCTCCTTCTCACCAACATGCTGTCTTAAATATTTTGCATATCCCAGCATGCCGCATCAGACCGAGCCCGATCAGCACATGCAATATTCAGCTGCTCACTTACAAACACATTTCATCTGTCACAGACGTACACCCATTTACACGCTCACACTTAGATAAACTTCCCATACATGGCGTCTGACAAGCCTGTCTGTGGTCACTGTCATATTCACATCCCAAGGGTCAAAAGAAAAAACAAAAAACAATGAAAAAACACAAAAATACCATCCTCCCTTCCTCTAGCAAAAACCCTCTCCACTATAAGTAGAAACCACATTAGCAGTCTGAAGTGAAGTGAAAAATCTTTGCATGGATCAAAGCTACGCTTTCAAATGCACCAAACAATTGTGAGTAAACAACGCACTCATGACTGGATTACGCTCTAATTAATTATCACACGCTTTAATGAGGACGCTGACATTCTGTAAATTGAGGGAGCAGCTGTGAAAAACAGGCGTTCAGGAACGAGAAAAAAAACCCAAATAAATAAATAACTAGACTCTGTGCTTACGAACACGGCTTCGTGCTCATAATGATATAAAATATTCTTCCCCCGTTTAAGGCCCTATTAACAATTTAAATGACCCTGACGCCAAGCTTTTCCACAGGCCTGCTCTAGTTAAAGATCCAGATCCCCAAGGCCCATTTAACAAGGATATTACTAAAATCCATAACAGCACAATCATTACCGATGAGCTGGTTTTAATGCAGACTCTTTAACTGATTGCTGACCACAACTTGTGGACGAGAACTCTGTTCTCACTGTGATACTTTAGAGTAGAACTGTGCTAATACTATCAAATTTCTAATTATCATTGTTCTTTCACACAATATTAAACTTACTGTTTATTAATTTATTTATTTATGTGGTCATAATTTAATGTCTAACAAATCAAATGATGGCCGTCTAAAAAAATGGAAACTGTGAAACTAGCAGAAAACTGCAATACTAAACAAAAGCCAAGCAAAACAAAACATGCAAGAAACTTAGTTCCAGTTAGTGATAACAGACTTTAAGCAAGCTCTAAAAAAACTAAAGAAAGAAAATCTCAAATAAGAATGAATTAAATTTGATGAAAAAAAAATCTACGGCATGCATATACTGTATGCAATCATCATTTAAATTGTACATCATTTAATTATTTGTAAAGCACAGTACATCGTACAGATGTCAACATTAAGATATCAGCATTATTTCTAAAATTCATATTTACATAATGTACCACGTTAACAGGTTCACCTACACTGCTTTTCAGAAGCCATGGCAAAAGAAGAAAGACTGTGTACCGCAACATAACTGAAAGAAAACTCTATGTTTTGTTGTCTTCGTGGGCTGCCAGCAGAAGCCAACATACTACATGAACAGCATGAATCATATCTGCAAACAAATGTTTCTTTTTAGTGACTCAAAAACATATAACATGACTGGTGAATCGTTAATCCTGAACAATGACTCTCTTGAGCCGGTTCTTTTAATGAATAGTTCTATGCAATGTACAACACAATATCAGGGAATTTCTTTCATATATAAGAAAAATAAAGTGATATGAAGTGGATCAAATCAAATCCAACTCAAATTGAGAGCTTGTATCAGAACAGATCAGGAAGTCTGTATCAGTACCCAGTACTACTTTAAAGATCATTTATGATTCAGCTCGAGAAGTCTCTAAAACACCTTGACACATTGAAAGCCTGAGTGTTTAATTACCAGTAATTCCTCTAGCTGTTATTAACTTCTTTTTATCATGTTTCCTTTTATTCTGAGCATATTGCTTCAACTTTACTACTTTTCCCATCCCTACACCTCTGAAACATTGTGTTAGTGCAGTCAAAGTTTCTTTCATCTTTCGGTCTGTCTGTCTTTCCCTTCTGTGACTGACCGTGCCTGTCTGCCTTTGAACTTGGCCTGCAGGAACATCAAATCACTCAGGACATCTCGGAGGTCCGAATGTCACTCGTTTTCATCCCCCTCTTCCTGCCAGCCGTTGGCAGCAAGATGGATGCAGAACACACCGGGGAAGAAGCGTTTTCCACCTCTCCGTTCCCTCGTCCTTCTATCCGTCCATCCACCTTCCCTCAGCAGACACGTATAATTGGGCACATCATCAATTTTACAGCAGCTGTTTGAGTGTGAGTCCTCTCTGAGTTGTCTGAAGCCCTCTGTCTGTCCCCAGAGCTGAAAGGGTACATGCCCTGACACAGGCTCACTCCCAGGCTCCGGACTGCTTTTTATTACAGAGTTGCAGCCACTTTTTGAAGGTTACCACACACACTTCTATCTGGACACAATCCACAGACACAGCCAAATGAGAGAAAAAGTGCCCAGGGGAAGAGTAAAGGCAGGTCCAACACCGACTGTCCCACACACACACACACAAAGAGCAACGCAGAAACACAGTTCCTTTCTCTTTATTTTAGACAAGTTATTCCCCTGTCTGGGAGCAAAGTGCTGATGGCACTTTTATTATTCTTGTTATTTGTTTACAGTATTCAACTGCTGAGCCACCAAACTTGAGCATCCTCTCTGTTGTAGAATGAACAAACACAATATAAAAAAGTGTTTAAAAAAAAAAAGAGGAAAATTCTTTAATTATTTACTCACCCAAAGCGAATACTTTTCTTTCTTATGTGCATCAATAAAAAAAAAGTGTCTTCAAAAACTGCTAAAACAAATCAATCAGTTCATTGACAAGAACTGGCACAAAAGAACGATTCGTTTACTAATCCTGTTCCCGACTGAGATGAGTGGAAGTCCGATTTGTAAACAAATTCTAATAAATAAATAAAAAATTTTAAAATAATAATAAATACATTTAATAATATACAAATAAATAAAAAAAGAAAAAAGGATAGCCTATAACTTTTTAGATGAACTTTAGATAACTTTAGATAAAACTTATTGTACAAATTCTATATTTAAGAACACTTAAAGCTATTATTGTCACTTTAATCAATTATTTCTCATTTTTAAGAGTGCTAAAAAGTTACATTTGCCAGAAATATTCCAATTTGGCCTAGTACCCTAACCTGAATTTTTGACTTCCCTCTATAATTTTTTTACTAAAAAAATAATAAAATTATGACTAAAACTGTATTTTCAAACTGTTCTTTTTTTATAACATTGCATAACTGACAGTTTTAAAAAATGCTAAAGATTATTGCACGAGTATTTGATAGTATTCAGTTCAAATTGTGAACCACATTGTTTATTATTATTATACTTAATTATATATTGTAAACACTTAAAAACAGCCTGCTTAAAAGAACATTTTATTCCCAGAGAATTGCTGTGACCAGTTGAATCATCTGAATCATTGCAAATGAATGCTTTGGACCAATTTGTGAACCACATCGACCACAGACTCTACTATTTGGCTTCATAATGCATGAAATGTAGCTCACAAGTCATAAGAAGCGCTACTAAGATGTTTTTGGGGGGATTTTACAGATATAGTAATTTACCCGATTGTATGTTAAAGACCTGTGAAAACTCTTTAAAATGTTCCTTTAATCATTTTCACCTGCACTATTGCTTTAGTACAAAGGTAAAATCATCAACCCAAAGCTAAATTTGGGCCTAGTCTTGTTCAAATCTGGGTTTAACAGCCTAGACAGACAGAGGATGGACAGAATAATATGGATAGGAAGAGAATGTATTGGTTTCAAAGGGATGAATGAAAGAGACAGAGAAATAAGGTAAGGGCCACGGCCTGTCTGTGTGAGAGCAAGCACTGGGTAGTCAGGCCCCATTTCACTGGCCTTTTTTCACTCTGCTGGGCTCTGTTTTATTCATTGGCTCAGCCCTGACCCTGCCGCGCTTCTGCTCTGACAAATCACTTCTGATTAAGACAAATCTTTATTAGCCGGCCACTCAACTTTCCCTATTAATCATTCTCTTCTCTCTCTCTCTCTTCCCAGCTCACACTCACACACACACACAGCACCTCACACACTCTTCTAAAGGCCTGATTACTGCCGATTGTTGTGTGTGGAGATGTGAGGGCTTCTTCTGGCTGATAAGACACAGGTTTAATGGGTATGAATGACCACGCCAGAGGGAGAGCGTGCGCTAATAGAACCACTTGTTTAAGCTGGGGGGAGGACAGAGAAAATGAACACTGATTTCCCCTCCTACTTCCACTCCTCTGAGATTGAGATTTGAAAGGGAAGACTCTCTCAGAGGCTCTGGATGGACCAGGGGACAAGGCATGCTGGAGAACAGGTTCAACAGCAGAATGCCCCATGAACTCAAAAACAAGCAAATATAAGAATCGCATCAATAGTGACCGACTTCTGTATCAGTGAGCTTATAGTTGAAATAAAAGCAGATAGGGGGTGAATCTTCTTTTCTGTCCTCTAGAAAAATGTAAATAAATCAAATTAAAGAGAGAAACAATTTTCTATAGGACAGCCTATTATAACTAACTATGCACAAAATATATTGTTTAAAATTATTATTCTCATTTTAATCACTTATTTCTAAATTTAACTGTAAGTGCTGCAAGGTTAAATTTGCAAGAATTAATACAATTAAAAAAAAAATACTAACTAGATTAGCCAGTAAAATTTTATAACGTACAATCTCTGACACTTTGAACAAAACAATGCAATTATATTTAATGTTTGCATCATGATCCTATCTTTATTCAATGAACATAAATCACTATTTATAGAAGCAAATATGATAAATGTTTGAACATAAACTAGTTGCATTTTTCTAGATGTTAAATAGTCAAAAATAACCATAATTGCACACAAACTGACATCCAACTAAGAGAAAAAGGAGCTCAATTTCTGTTGAATGCCATTGCTTTTGAATATGTTGAGTCTTACCTAACACAGTCCAAACAACAGCACTTACAGTAAAACCTAAACACTGTTGACACGGTGGGTGGGAAAGGTGTAGGGTGGTTAGTTTTTCTTGCAGCAAATTGCTTCAATTTAATCAACTGCCATTACTGAAGCATCCAAATGAAAACTAATAGAGTTTGGGGCAGGTCTTGATTGCCTCACTTATAAAAAAGTGCAGGCTGCCCACTGCTTTCAGGTTCCTCAATTAAACAGGCAGAATTTCCATGGGCCACTGGAGAGCCATACATCTACCGCACCCGAACCGGTCAATCCGCACCCATCAAATGGACCTCGTTCACTCGTTCACTTCATTCTTTCGGAGCAGGAAATGATTTCTTCGTGCAGATTAGGCCCCAGCTGAGCTGAAATGTGCACCAAACGTGACCGAGCGAAATTAATAAACAGTGGTACACTGTCAGTTGACTTTATTAATATTGATGCATGTGCCGCCACTTTATTTGGTGCATTTTTCCATCCCCTTCAGAGCAGAGAGGGCCAGTCCAACAGATTAGTCTTTGTGTACAGTCACCGGCATTCAAAGAAAGCAAGAAAACACATGCATTCGTCTTCATATGTCATGATAAACACGGATCATACTTCAGTACTACAAATATGCATTTTTTGGCTGACAATGTCACGGATTCAGATGAAAAGTGTGGTATCAAATACGAAATATGAAATGTGAATAGGAAATGCGTGCTGTAATTCACTCTGAGCTGAAGAGGAGAATAGAAAGGAACAAGCAAAGCCCATAAAAGAGCGAAAAGAGAGAGAAGTGAGAAACAGATAAACGCAAGCTGGCGTGGCTGTTGCAGTGGGAGGCCTGTTCTTACAATCACCTCACTTCCTCCTAATCGTTCTCCCACTCGAGCTTTGAGTTCATTAATACTCATGAGCCGAACAGTTGTCTCATAACACACAGAAAATGCACTGGTTAAACATGTTTACCGATCAGCTTATATAAAGCTGCGGTTGAAATGGACCCACTTTTGGGAAAAAAAGCCACTGCAAAGTGAGAAGCTTTTAAAAATTAAATGAGCAAAGCTTTATGGGAACCTGGGGGGATCGAGACGTAATCTACTTGATGTAAAACGGATGTTTTTTATGCAGTGACATTTTTGTTTTACACTTTTGAAACTTCTATAATGACATTAACACAAGTTAAAGTACTGTAACAGTAGAAATTACTGTTTCTGATTTATTGATTGTAATTATACTGCCCATATCTAAGCTACACTATACAAAAACTTCCATGCAAAATCAAGGGCATCTTTTTGCAGGCTTCATTGTTTTAGCCAGTAGGTGGCAACAAGTAACAGAACCATTTATGTGACTGATTTGTTCAAAACCACTTAAAATGCATTGATTCAGGAATGAACCAAATGTCTATGTGAGTGAGTCATTTAATCATTCACTCAACTGATTAGTTAAAAAAAAAAAAAACTCATTCAGTGATTCAGGATTGAAACAAGAGACTTTGAGTGAGTCACTGAATCACTCACTTAAATCATTCAAAAACAGTGTTTTATTTAAAAATACCACTACTGTGTTTTGCTAGGAAGTGCCTCAGATTCTGCTGAACTATTTTCAGTGGAGGAGCAAAAAAAAAAAAAAGACAAAATAACTGCCAATTTTATGACTAAAATGAAAGTTTCTTAGTATTAACTTAGTGTACCGTTTACTGAACTTTTGTATAAAATCAATATCAATGTTCTGGTGTCTGGTAGCTGCTAACAAGGCCCTCTTTTCTAGCTAAAAATATTACAGTCTTCACTTGGTTTTGGTGGCGATGTAATTATGTCTTTGTCCTTCTGTATTTTTTATTTTATTTACAAGGCTTCCTCTGCAATTTTTTCTATTGCAAAGAGGCATGGGCGTCTGCTTGCCAGAACACTACTGCTTTATCGGCCCAAACAACACCAGCTTGTCTGTTTCTTTAGGTTAATACCAACACACTTCCCATCACTAGAGAACGGCAAATAAAAACACTATTATAAGGAGGAGATGAGGCATGGCGGGAGCACACAAAAGAGATGCATCATGCGGCTCATTTAACAATAGCCATGGCTGGCCTGATGAAGAGGGATTATTGTCAGATGCCAGAGTGAAAATACACAACATAACATCAGCACAGAGGGCAGGACTACACAATCTATATTTGTGAGCATGTTTTAACCGTAATGGAACAACAGGTTTGAATCTAAGTGATGTCAAGGCCCCAAATTACAATCTTCGAACGCTTCGCCCTTTCTGACAATTTTCTCATTTCGCACCGCCATTGCTTTTTAAAATACTTACAACTTACAACATACAATGGGCACCACTACACATGAAGAACCAAAAAAATATTTAAAAACCAGAAGAGCTTGTCAAAATGAAATGGCATCTCTTGATTTCCAGTGTGTAGTGGCATAAACCTCCTCCTTGTGAACTGATGGCGACTGTGTCTAGACAACATTTTTAGAATCAAATGTAATCATCCAATCACAAATGGTTTGAGTTGTGGCAAAGAGTCATGGTAAATCTGAACAGATCATGCTATGAACAGGGTTGGAAAATTACAATAAAAAGTTTATAAATATCATAAAGTGCTAAGTGTGTAACAGAAACCAATGTTCTAAGAGTTCACAGGACTACTTTTTGCTAACAAAATTCAGGGGTAAATTTTCATAGTTTAAGATTTTAAAGTCTGGTCTGGGTGAAGTGAAATATTCTACATTAAATATATAAAATTTATACATGAATGATAAATGGTAAAAATATTTTCCACGTCAGTTTTAATATGATCTTCATATAAAATGGTGAAATCTGTTAACAAAAATCAGTTAAAGTTAAGTTGAAGAAACACTATCCAATGGCCATGGACACCAACAACCTTGACTGTCTTCATAAGCGAAGCACAGCACTGAAAGACTTCAATGGTATTCAAGTGCAGCGAAGCTGTGAGATCTGCATGGTTTTAAATGTTGTTAAATGCTTGAGCATGCATTGGACTGAATATCACCCATGGTCAATGAAAGTCGGCATGTAATCAGTGGCAAAGAGTTGAATTAACTGCACCAGCCCTGACAGGCCAAGCAACCTCCCTGCCATCTCATCCACTAATGAAGCATATCTAACTTTTTAGACATGGCAGAACTAATTTAATCTAACTTCTGAGAGTGCGGTGCCATCAAATTAATTATTCATAAAGGACAGGATATTATAACTCAATTGTCAACTCGTCGCTGTCCTTTTCAAATTCCTCTGTCTGCCTCCTCGCTTTTGTCTTCCGTCTTCATCTTTTTCTCGCACTTGTACTTTTAATCTATTACAGAGAGTTACACATTGTCATGGTCGCAGTTGAACAAAATAATTTGCTTGTGTTTTTTGAAGTTGGTCGGTGGTGGTCGGTGGTTTTATTCGGGAGTGGATCCCCACGGGTGTCTGGAATGCGATTGCGGGGCCAACTCCACCAAAGCACGGAGACACGATGCGGGTAATAACAAAACGCATATACCTTTACCACTCGCATGAATAATACATGTCATCTAACAGAGCCCACCTTTCCTTTATGTTGCCTGGATCAGTGGGCAGGAAGAAGTGATGAGTTTGGTACCACTCACAGCAGCCTGTTGCCACACACACACACACACACACTCCCTCTCTCTCTAGTCAGCATGATGGAATGTGACCCCAGCGTGAGTGACGGGAGGAAAAGACACGGTTTCATCAGGACTTCCCGCAGACATCAGATCTCAAAGCCACACAGTACAGGTGAGACACTTGCAGGGCCAGATGGGACACACGCATGCACACAAAGAGACTTAATGCACTACAGCTGTAATAAGATTCAGATTAACAGAGAAACCAGTTTGTAGGTGTTTTACCATACAAAATCTACATAGTTTTCATACACATTATTGCAAATGAAGGAGACGACTCAAGCTTTGAAAGTTTAGCTCTTGCAAAAATGTAAATTCTGTCATGATTTACTCACTCTAATGTCATTCCAAGTTTGTATGCCTTCAATCTGAGGAACGCAAGTGGTGATATTTTGAAGAATGTTCAAGCTGCTTTTTACCATACAGTTAAAGTAAATGGTGATAAACACTGTCAAGCTCCAAAAAGAACAAAAAAGAGACCTCAAAAACTGTATGATTATAACTGCAAAACAGGAAAAGAGAAATTAAAAATATAACAAATATCTGTTAAACATTACCCGGAAAAGATTAACATAATATTAATATACACTGCATCTTTTTTCTTCCCACCATAGAAAGGAGTGTTGCATAAACCAATAAATAATTATGATTTATTTAATGATTTTTGACCGGGGTTGAGAAAGAAAATTAAAACCACAATTTCAAATGTCTTATTTTATTTTAATATGAATTTTACTTATTTTAGTTTAATATGAATCTGGGGTCAGTACAAACACACACACACACACACACACAAACACACACACATCACAGTTTTCACATAAATATTGCCTGACCACAAAATCAGCATTTTATAATGATTTATGATGGATCTTGTGCCACTAATGAATAAATAACATTTTAAAATGTAAAAAATAAAAAAAATAAAAAAATAATTGAAAGAGAAAATTGTAGAAAATTTTAATTGTAATAATAGAGAATTCAAATTGTAATAATATTTTACAATATTACCGTTTTTAACTTTAGTTTTATGAAATAAATGCAGCCTTGGTAAGCATAAGAGACTTCTTTCAAAAGCATTAAAAAATGTCACCGATTCCAAACGACTGAATGGTAGTGTATTTTGCTTTATTTATTAATTTGTTGATTATTTTCTATGTTATTTTTCTCTGAACTTGGACATTTGACAGCTATACTGACAAACTTCACTCTGCTCCTCACACAAATCTCTTGTATGGCTTCAGATGACTTAAATATAGTGCACAAGTCATATGAGGGTGAATAAATGATGACAGAATTGCAATATTCGGGTAAACTATCCCTTTAATTTAGAGAAATTCACAAAGAACATGCACACAGTCACTGCTGGACACACACACAGTGACACACAGATCTGCGAGACAACAGCTGTGTGGTCGTGTAAGACAGGGGCCCTGCTGTCAGTGATATGCTGCTGTTTATGGACTGACAACAGCCTCACAAACAGAACCCAGTACCAGGACCACAAGCTGCCCCGAACATCGCCTAACAAAGACGTGACTGTCTCCAGCCTTGGCCTACCAAAACCACACATTGTTCCTCTGCTGGCCGGAGATATGACTGCGGAGTCAGACAAAAAGTGAATTGGTTGACCACACAACAATGAAAAAACAAAACAAAAAAAACAACATCAGGGTTTTGGCTTTCGCTTTAAACAAAACAGTACACATCCTTTTACGCATCATATTCATATCACGGCTCTTTTCACACATCCTTCTCACTTTGCACCTTTTCAGCCTTTATTTATTAATTGATCTTTTTTTCCCAAGTTTAGTGGGAATTGGAGTGATTGTACTGTACCAAGGTAAGAGCTCTTTTGTCCTGGAAACCAGTTCTCTCATGTAATTGCTTTGCCCAGCACAAAAACATATCATACAAAGCAACAAGAAAGCACGTTCAATCTAGTTTCACTCACAGAGGGAACGTTTCTCAAGGTTAATGTAAACAGGTCTCTTTGTATTAGTCCCAGAGCAGGGAAATGGAGAGAGCTAAAGAGAGTTAAGGAAACTCAAAAGAGGTTTTTTTCGCCACATATCACTATCTGCTGAGTGCGTTAAGGTCAAACAGAAAGTGTTTGACTTCGCATATAAAGAACGGCCCTCCTATCTGGTAAATTCTGTAAGCATGTATTTTCTAGTGGAGTAGCTTCCTGTAAAGCCATTGCACTTTAATGCTCTTTTCATTCAGGACGCAAAATGTACGATTGTGTTTCTGGTCCATTAAAACATTACCACTACAGGCAAAAACTGCAATTTGATTGGTCTGTTTGAGTTGGTGTGTGTAAGAGCACAATAGTGTGACGGTAAAGGACAAGTGTGTGTGTGTGTGTGTGTGTGTGTGAGAGAGAGAGAGTGTGTGTGTGTGTGTGTGTGTGTGTGTGTTACCAGGGGCCGGCTGCATTTTGTGTGGTGTGTACTGCTGATTGTAATTGGTGCTGACGCGTGACAGGCCCCTGCTCCCTGCAATGTGGTGACCGTGGCAGAGGGCACTGACAGGGGCTCACTTAGGGTGGCACAGTGTCCTGGCCTGGGCTGGCATGGTACCCCAACCCCGAGAGAAGTGCCCACCCCTGTCAAGAAGAGCCAGTGGGGCTAACGAGGGTGAGGACGTGCTGTTTAAAAATTCCTCCACATCAGGGATTCCATGAGGGATTGTCTACAGCCTCTGTGTACACCTAGTATTTAGGGGTGGCATGGTTCAACTTTTTCACGGTTCGGTTTGTATCACGGTATTAGAGTCACCGTTTCGGTGCGGTTCGGTATGTTTAGGGAAAAACTATACTGTCAGTGTCAAATAAAAATAAAGAAAATAAGAATAATCTATTTAACTACAAGCAACAGCATAAATAAATACAATAGAGTAAAGATACAAATAAAATAAACTGATTTTTCAGGGGTTTTTTTTTTTTTTTTTTAGGGAGGTCTATAGCGTTACTTTTTTCATGTACAGAAATTGAATAAAGTAATCAAATGTAAAACAGCACTGCATATTTGACTGTATAAATTAAAGATGAATCTTTATTAAAGTTACAAAAGC
>JAFVLL020025689.1:0-18626 GCA_021397915.2 Tor tambroides | reverse complement strand
AAATTAATTATCTGTAATTTCGAGATAATTTAAGTCCTCATATACTGTACCTTTTACCTATCATCAAAATAAATCAACTAATTAGTGAACTTTAAAAGGACCCACAGTAATGAAAACTAAAAGTCTGCAACCTTTCTATAGATAAAAGAGTTTAATATTCCAGCTATAGTGGTTTTCTATCAGGTTCTGCTCTTAGGAACAGAGATGTAGATGAAATGTCACCGGTAATCAAAGTCTCGGCATAATTTCTGATCCTATATGAGCAATAAAATTATAAATGGTGAATTTTATTAAAGTGATACATGCGAGTTCTCAAAAATTTCAACGTAGGCATTTTGAGAAGCCATGTTATATTTAAGTAATATCATGTGTTTCTGAAAATCAGCATATAGCTGTACTCTGCCTAAAACAGCTGTGCTCATATTCAAAAAACATGACTACAAATGCGATGTTGCTTTGAAACAACATTTCAACCAACAATATTGTGTCACTTACTTTTTAGACACAATTGCTGTTTTCACTTGACTTGTTTTGTGCCGCCAATGAAAACAGGTCCAAAGAAAGTCACATCAGAACTGCTGAGCATATCCAAATACCACACACTGGTGTTTCGTTTCTGAAAAAAAAGGGTGTTATTGAACAAATTGGTTGAATGACTAATTCAATGAATCACTCATAGGCTGTGTCCAAAAGCTTTGAACAGCTCACTTAATTGTTGCCTCGCTGCCCTATCAGACAATGACTTTGCAGGCTGAATGAACCAGCATTTTTGAGCGAATCAGTTAAATGAATCAGTGACTCGCTTGAAAAGACATTCTCTTTTTACCACCTACTTGTGTATTGATGTAACCTGCAGAAATATTAATGGAAAAATCCCCACCACTGATCAGTGTTATCCAATTATATAAACTGTATTTATTATTTTGATTTAGTGGTTTGTTTTTATATTTTAAGGTTTTATTTTAATTTGTTTTAGGAATTTTGTTATGTGCTTTTGCCATATATTTTTTTTTTGTTATTTTGAATTCAGTTTCAGTCATTTTAGTACAATCGGAACATATATTTTTTTCAGTTAGTTGCCAAGTTTAAGTTTTTCATCTAATATTTTTTATTTCAGTTTTATTTCAGTTAACAAAAACATTTTTTTTCCCACTTTTAGTGAACAACAACTGCCACTAGTGTAAAGCCTGACAGTCCATTATTCATTTTAATAGTCTTTGAGGGATTTAGTTGTGTTGTTGACCGATAAAATGCAAAGAGCACAAATAGTACTTTTCTCTTTGACTAAAAATGACAATACTCTTCTGTGAAGAGCAAACTCATAAAATCCCTCACAGAAGAGCCTCAAAGAGTGGGTTAATGCATTTTTTCCCCCAGCAATGATCCACAATTTACACAAAGCAGAATAAACCTGTTAAAAACAACGGCTGTGATAAAGTATCAACAGTATTATGTCAAGAAGTTAAGCACCTAGAAACAAAACAATGAGCCATAAAGTGAAGCTTGCCATTGTTTCCCATGAGACTAAATTACTAGGTTTACTTATTCCCGGTAATAACAACTTTAACAATAGCCTACAATCTTATATACCTTTGAAGCTGGTTTGTTTACCAAGCTGGAGCTTTTTCTGCTGGCAAATTCAAACAATAAATTTTAACAGCTGGGTGAAAACCAAGATAAACCCTTCTTACATCGTATCAGAAGGATTGTACTGTAATACCTTGTGTATGAGCAGATAAAAGAAATAAGAAACGAGTGTTATAAACAATCTATGGTTTATGTTTTCTTTCTGTTTTACTTCAAATCATCCTACACATTGATATTTCTGAACTTACTGAGATAGACACTTGACATTCAAATCAAAAACATATGTGATTCTTTTCAACCTTATCGATATCAATAACAAAACAACATATATTTTTGTAAATTCTTTAGAAACATTTGTATTACATTTTCATCATAAACCAAAAACTACAAAAAAGAAAAGAAATAAAAAGAAAAGAATAGTACTTTTACAAAACATGCTTACAATGCTTAAAGTGTTTTAGCTTCGCCCAAGTTCATTGACTGTGTAACTGACACAATTGTATAAAGTCTTTCAGCTCCTCTGACCAGTAGAGTATTCTGCCAATATTCCACCCACCCTGGCTTTCCACAATAGTCCCTGTGCACAGCAAGCACTAACTCTATTAGATTTACAGCTCTAAAGTGTACTTAGTCTGCTGCGTCTATCCCTAATGAATATGCTTCTTAATTCGAGTACAGAGCTACTGCTTCAAAACATTTGCTTTCATTATCAGACAGATTAAGCCATACTTTATACATGGCCTTGTCCCATTTTCTTCACTGTCTAAAGACAATGAATGTTTTTAGAGATTCTTTGAGGAAAGGCTTCTTCTTTTTTTTAGCTGCTTTTCACTCAAAACCTATACATTTTCTTAAACAATTGACCCCAAAATGACAATTCTGTCTATTTTTATTTTTTTTTATTATTTTTTTATTATTATTATTCAGTAGTTTTCTCAGTGGAACACAAATGGAGAATTTGCTGGCCACTCCTTTGCACAAAATGAAAATGAATGGAAGCTGGGATGTTGGGTTCCAAAATGATACAAACACCATAAAAGCACCATACAACTTTTCTATATGTAACAAATTGTCATTGACGTCATGCTATAGTAGAACTGCGGCATAAACAAAGATTATAATAAAGGTAAACATTTTTTTTAATGAGCTATTACTTGAAAGGTTTGAGAAGTTTCTTGCTATTTTGACATAAAAAAAGAGAGCTTGTGTAACAGTACGATTCACTGTGGGCTGCAGTAAGTTTTTGAGAGCTTATTGAAACACTAGAAAATGAATCCATTAGAAGCCCTCCACAATCCAACAGTAAAATCAAGCAATGAAGGTTCCAGTGTTCAGGTTTGAAGAGATTCTTCTTGTTTGTAATCCTGAGTGGCTCTCCAATAATTCAGTTTCCTTTTCATGTCTGATTTGATTCAATAAACTAATCTATTATTTAATTGCCACGATTTGATCTGACGGACTGAGTATGCGGAATTGCTGCTTATTGTGCTTTTTTTTCACTTCAGTCCTGAAGTTTTCAGTAGAATCCAACATATGCATGAAATATGCATTCACTGAAAAAAATAGAAATTGTGTAGAAACAATTTCCACTCAGAAGCTGCTAGTGAATACACAAACAATTACAAAGGAATGTCAAGTAACATTAAATTCAATGCAAAATTTTGTAGTTGTTAAGTTTATGTATTGGGTAGGATTAGGGGTGTAGAATATGGTCATGCAGAATATGTGTTTTAGAAGTACTAATAAACAGCCAGTATGTTAATAACATGCATGCTAATAAGCAAATAGTTATTAGTGAGAATTGGTCTGTATACTAAAGTGTTACCAAATATATTCTAAGAATGTGCTAATGCTACTATTAAGTTATGAAAATGTTATTTCTCAACATTCTTTTAATGCTTACATTTTTTCTTGGTTATGCAAACACAAGTGAAAACATTAAGAGATTCCATTTTATCATTTTGCAAACATTATGAGAATGTTACTTTTGAATGTTCTCTGAATGTTCTGAAACAAGTAGTCACTTTTAAAAATGCTATACGAAAAATGTTTTATTAAAGATATATAAATAACATGTTTTTGGTAGCGCATTATAATAATAATACTCTAATAAAGTACTTACAAATCATTAACAAACTATTAGTTTATGGTTAATTCTATAAACTAATTAATTCCTATATATATAGAATGTAAAGTAAAGGTTGGTTTAAAGCACTAAATTAATGACATTTACCTATTTTCCGTGATTATGCTAAAGTGAGAACTATTTATGGTAATAAGTTGTTAGCAAAGCATTATCTAGCATTATCTAACTCTTTACATTTCAGCTAATTAAACAATAATAATTTGGTTAATTACAATGACAATGAATAAAGAACTCACTATTTGTATAGAGTCTATTAATGTATTAACTACAGTTTAGAAACTAGTATATAATATAATAGTTGATTTGTAAGCACTTTATTAGTGTATTCTTATTGTAAAGTGTTACCGTTTTTGTTAACATTTTGAGAACATAATTAAAAAACAACTTTGGAAAAACATTCTATTAATGTTCAGTATTAACATTCTATAGACATTTTATTAACATGGAAGAACATTTGTTTTCTCAGAACTTCTCAGAATCTTTTCCGAATGTTTGTCAACAAAATCTGAGAATGTTCCCTGTTAGCAAGGGAAATAGTGTTTTCTTGTAAAACATACTCCAATTATCTTTGTTTTATTTACAATTTTGATTTTTTTTGATTTTTTTTTATAGTGATTGCAAATGAACATGCTCAAAAGTACGTCCTCCAATCTCTGAATGCCAATCTTTGAACATTCAACTCTCCATTCTCTCGTTCCTCAAGGGTTGAAGAAATAAATACAAATGAATAAATTTGGAACTATCCTCAGTAAGAATCCTGACAGCAGCTCATTAATTTTGAATCACCTTTCCATATCCTAGTGGGTTTTACTGTGATCCATTCCCTTTCACATTACATTTGTTCTGTGTAATGGTTTAACTGAACGATATTATTTATGAAATTCCACCGCACACCCACCCATGCAGCTGTGCAGCCCTATCATCAAATTAACACAAGCACAGTGGAGTGAACTAAAAAATGCCGGCTGCCAAGAGCAATCAGGCTCACAAGCTGAGATGTGTCGGCACTGTCATGTAAAGATCTCACTCTGAGAGCGTCTGGGTGAGTGTGAGCCATCGGGGCTGTTGGGAGAACGGCGGGTCCCTGTGTGTCCTCCACCACCAGCGGACTTGTCAGTGGCCCTGTGTGATCACCGTGAACCACACTGACAAGGGTGACCCCAGCTTCTGATTCGGCACCGCAACCCTGGCGCTCGCAGGCTTAATCTGCGAACGCTATCGCAGTGGCCGATTGCTGCCTCCAGAGGCCACGCAGAGAGGACAGGTCATTACCGAGCATCCTTCAAAGTGCTCCTCGCAGTCACAGCTCGGCTCTTCGTCGCACTGGGTCTGGAGCCCGCTGAGCGTTTTTACTAATACTTTAAATATCTGAAGGGGACCGGCACCTTAGCGCGTGGACCGTGACCCGCGTCGGACCTGATAGTCATACGTCTCGTAAACGAGTCCCTCAAAGCGTCCTTTCGCTAATTACGACACTTCAGCTCTGCCAGTTAGATGTCACGCAGTCGTGTTACACTCCAGAAACAGTTTGTAATGATGTTTCCTCTGCTCGGTGAAATGAGCTTTACATAATGTAATGTTGCTGGTAATGACGTGAACTTCCTATATGAATCTTCTTCTATATTGAAGCTGACTCTCTAATGAGAGCCGCGTACTGTAGGATCCATCTTACACTTTTTGTACTTTTTGAAGGGGAAAAAAAAGATGGCCGCTTCTCGGTTAATGGTTGATGACTAATTTATTATCGTGGTTTTCTTAGATCTAACCCCGTTCTTGGCTCTTAGTCACATCGGCTGGAGTGCAAAGATGTCAGACGAGTATTTCCGCTACATTTTTGTGATTTTTAAGCATTTCATGAACTATTTTCTTTCTTCTGTTGAAAAGAGGACGATTTAAAAAAAGTTTCTAATGTTTTTGTCCATACAATGTTAATTAATGGGGTCCAAAAAAGAGAGACCCTTTTGCATACTTTATTAAATGTAAGAAATGTATTAATCACTAAACTTTTTTAACCCATTGAAGTATCTTTATATGTCATTCCATAATTCTAATTTCTTTGAAATATGGTTACTGCCGAATGTACCGACTAACATTTACTGTAAACTAAAATTGTAATTTCTCTTAAAACTTCTATGTCATGCATTTACATAAATATACTTGTAACTAACCATTTGTAATTGTAATGATTTCGCAATTGTAAAATATTACAAAATAATATATTTAATAAATTATTAAAGTATATGAACTGTAAATTTAATGTGAAATAACACATTACAATAAAGTTATAATTACTTATAATAATACTTTACATGTGCTGTAATATATTCCTCAGCACATTCAAATAAGTGTACTTCTTCAAAGCATGACAAAAGATTTTTAAACCATAATTATTTAAAATGTACTTTAAAGAAAACCTTTAATTTGTCAGTGCAATATGTAAATATATACTTACCTATGCTTAAGAAACATGGCCGTGAAAGATGAAAGTGTGCTCTCTTTAAGTACACTTAAGTGGCATTTTATTTCATTGTAAAAAAATATATACTTTTAAGATTTGAAGTACACTACAAGTGCACATTCAGTACAAGTAAGCGCACTTCTTTTCCCTTTAATACGGAGTGCATATGACATTGAGTGAATTGCACTTCATAGTGATGTGACTGTTCCTTTAAATCGACTTATTATGTTCTGTTTTACTTTCCTCAAATGTATAAAGGCAACTGAAATTATGACTGCAGGCAAAACCCGCAAATTCTGGAAGTGCCACAAGCTATTGTGCTTGAGACAAGGCTGCATACATAAAATCAAAGGCGTTGTGCTTGTGACTGCACTGACTTGTGATATTCAATTATTAAGGGTTTGCAGCAGGTTGTAAGGCGAAGCTGCTCCGTATTGATCATGAGAACTTGGGTGTTTAGAGTAGCTGCACAAAATATCTACGTAAACGTGCCTTTGAGACTTTAGTGAGGGTTGTGAGCTTCTGCAAAGCTGAGTGAGAGAGCATGAAGGGGGAGAGAAATTTCATATTTTCAGGATGATCGTAATGATGTTGATAAAATACAGGAGCCACTGGCAGCCCCTTCACCCCTGCTTCCCGTAGAGAGCTGATTTACTCTCTCTAAACCTGATGGGGCTTGCCCTGTCAGTATATGACAATCAATAAGACAGCACGATTGAGATGAGATGCTGGGATTTAATGTAATAATAGATTTAAAATAGACACTGCAGAAATTAAGTCAGCATGAAAACATATATGTGGATGGGTCCAAATCTCCAGAGGACTGAACTATTTTAGGTCTAACTGTTCTGAAATCTTTGAATACGGTGGTATTAAAGATAAAGAAGAAGAAACCGCAGGAATTATTGAGCAAAGTTCTAAGTGCTCACACTGCATTCAGCAATGGACTATTGCCCTCTATTGGCAGAAATTTAGTCTGCATTTAATCCATGCCTTTGTGTAAAGCACTATTACTGAGATAATGCATATTGGGATGGAGAGCAGAAAGTAAGATGAGATATTTGCTCTGGTGTGTTTCGCTGTGCGCTGCCCTGCAACAAACTGTCTAAAACTTGGCAAACCCAATGACAATTTTACAAAGTAATTATTGTGGTTACAGAGCTCATAATCCTTGCAGCATATTAATATTTCTACTTTAAGCTGTTTCACTGTGTGTCAGTTATTTTACAACTATATATCAAAAACATTTTTTCTATTTCATGTTTTATTTCTAAGAAATTCTGAGTTTTCTTCTATGCAATTCTACAGTTTTACACAGAAATTACTCTGAAAATTAAACAAAGGATTTAATTTGCATTGCAAAAAATGTTTTTTTTTCCAGAGCTGTTAATAAAATAAAAAGGAGTATGATTTACAAGAAAATGCTATTCAGTCTTTCTACTTCAAAATTTCATGTTTAATTTCATGTAATGTGTTACTTGTTATTTCTTTGTAATTATTTGTGTAATTTACTGAAAAAAGAAAGAAGTTGTGTCAAAGTAAATCCTACAGCTTTTTTTTTCTTCAGTGTACCTGAAAACATTTTTTTAATATATTTACTGTCACTTTGAACTGTTTTTGTTTGAATATTTGAACAAAATATTTGAATTTTGAACAACACATTATCTAAGCATAGATTGTTGTGAGTTATTAAATATACTGTAGTTATACACTAGCAATCAAAAGTTTGGAATAATTATGATTTTTTTTTTTTTTATCTTTCTTATGCTCACAGAGGCTGCATTTGTTTGATCAAAAATAAGTTAAAACAGCAATATTGTGGAATACTGTTACAATTTAAAATAAATGAAATAACAGTTTTCTATTGGAATAAATTTTGAAATGTAATGTATTTCTGTGATAATAAAGCTGAACTTCAGCTGAACTTGTCGCCAGTATCACATGATCACTTAAAAACTTACATTTCTTTCAGGATTCTTTGATGAATTTTTAAAAGAACAGCATTTAAGCATAGAAATCTTTTGTAACATTTGAAATGTTTACTGTCACTCTTGATTAGTTTAATGCATCCTTGCTGAATAAAAGTATTCATTTCTTTTAGTTACACTTCCATGTTAGTGTTACTTTGTCAAAAAGGTACTTTTCCGTTTAGCAGCACTTTTTATCTTAGCATTTCTGTGTTTGTACGAATTCAACCTCAAATAGTGGTGATGGTCACCACTGATACCTCAAGAGACAGCAGTTATTAGAGAGGTGCTAGTTTGATCCCCTTGTGGCACACCAGTTGTGTGCAGGTTCTCATGGTTTAAACCTTCCTGTCCACTTTTTATTGTCCTATAATTTAAAATTTTGCCCACGCTCCTCTGTGCTATTAGTATCCACGCAGATATAGGCCCCACAGTCTGCCGTATCCAAAGGATTCTGTGTTTGTGTTCATTTGATTTCCAAAACTCTCTGCCAAAGAACGTTATGAAAGTGAATGTTGGGGAGTGACTGTCTACACATTTGCATTTTTCAGCAGCATCGGTAGATCAGCTATTTTAGCTGTTGTCCAGTGAGTAGCGGTATAGCATGACGTAATGCTGCATTGCTGTCTTTTGTTGTATTATATTGTGCAGTTTTATACAGCTGAGGAAAAAAGTCAGTGTTGTTTTAGTACACTGAAAAAAATGGTGTGACTTTGAAAAAATTTCAGTCACACTTTATTTTAAGTTTCTCACTATTAACAAACCATTACCTAGGAATTTTGCCTCAGTAAACTCCCAATTTGCTGCTTATTAATAGCTAGCAAGGTAGGTATTGGGTAGGGTTAGGGATGTAGAATATGGTCTTGCAGAATATGTGCTTTAGAAGTACTAATAATAAGCAATTAGTTAGTAGTGAGAGTTGGTCCTTATACTAAAGTGTTACCACAATTTTTACACAGAAATTGCTAGTAAATTTGACAAATAATTACAAAGAAATGGCAAGTAATGCATTGAATTAAATGTGACAAACTGAAAAAGTAGTTTCCAACAATTGAAAAATATTTTATACAGTGCATTATTTATATGCTATTGCAGTATCAGTTATCAAAATTTTAAATGACCTATTATTATAATACTTTCAGTTTAGTTTAACTTTTTATAATGTTGTTATGTGCTTATGCCATTTTTACTAGTTTTTTTGTTTATTTTTCATTAAATTTTATTTCACTATTACTTTTAGTAATTTTCATACTTCAACTTCAAGTTCCTTATTTTGGTTAGCAAGGCAGTTTTACTCATTTTCATTTTTTTCCATCTAATACTTATTTATTTCAAGTTTATTTCAATTACTTTTTTAAATAAATTGGTTAGTTTTAATTAACAATAACAACACTCATAAATAGTTTCTCTTATGTGATGCATTAAAATCCTGAATCATTGTAGTGAATCAGTCTGTTAAGAAGGTTCCCTGAAATAAATGTTTCATTTGTTCATACCTGTGCTTTCACCTTATAGTTATTTAAATGAAGTGACTTTTATTGTAGGTTTTATTGGGTCCATTTAGTGTAAACTGTCTGAAATTTAGTGCTTCTTTATTTAAATTATATATAATTTGATAGTTACAATGGTGTAACTTAGATTTCAGACACAATATTGCCAGTTTTTTTTTTCTTTTTGGTTTAATTTGGCTCTACTGATGAACATAGTTTCTAGCAGAATTAACTTCTGCGTCTTAATGCAATGCACACGTTTCATTTCAGACTTGAATCAGTGTTTGTAAAGAAATGGATTGTGTGAATGATTCAGTTGATTCATTCCTACAGCTGATCAGTTGTCACTGTTAGCTAGTAATGTAGCCAACTACTTTTTTCAAATGGGTACCTGGACTGTAGTTTAACTACTTGAAATTAAGGATAGCTTGTAAATTAGGCCGCAGCAGTTTCTAATAGCTTCTCCAACTCCATTAGAATTACTTTCAGAGCACATTTAGAAGACATTTAGTAAAAAAAATCTGCTATTACACAGTCTAGCACTGTGTCAAAGTTGAGTCGTACTCTGTTTTCTCAGTTCAACAGGAAGTTCATGGGGGAGTTGTGATCTGTTCAGGTATTCATGGTTTGAGGAAAATGTGGGCATATATAATTCATGATTTTGTTTGACTGACAGGCAAGACTGTCATAGACTATCCCAAAGGCCCTGTCTGCAGCAAGATGTGTGTTATGAAGCTATCATCCAAGCAAATTACTTACTGAAATGTCCTAATGTGTTAGGCCTCTAATGTATTGGCTATGGCAATTAAGGGCAAGCCTTGTAGCATTGATGGTATATTGCTTGGCTTAATAATTATAGCAGTAACAACAACAAGGTTCAAAGTGACTGATAAAAGCAAAGAACAAGAAGAAAAGCAACAACGCTGTGCTATAATTTTGATTTCAGGACATTTTCAAGCTCATTCTGCACCCACTATGGCTCTGAGGACGGGACAGACTCCATACAAATCTATGCGAAAATGAGCCAGATTTATTTTCTGACTATTATATAGGCCAATAGAGGCAGTGTTTCCTTGACACATTATTGCACTGAGAGCACCAACTCTCACAGGGCATGAAGTTTTTTTGTTTTTTTTTTAAAGCCAAACACATCTCTTCACATCATTCTGTGATAAGTCTACTAAAGCTACTACTGATTTTATGAGTCGCTTCACACAAGAAATGTTGCAGTTGAGCTTACAACCAAACCGCCGTCTATTTTATGGAACGCTGGAAGTTTCACTCACAGACTATTTTTCTGTAAAATTACATTCACTAACAATATTCTTTAAAAAAAAAAAGTTAAACATGATTAGTGTATGTTATGATGGATTTCACCATTTCACGACAGGCTACCTCTAATATTAAAGGTATCATAGGTGATTGTCTTCAGAAACATTTTTTTGTTATTCTGGTTGAAAGTCTCTTCACATCCTGATAGCAATCATTAAGTTAAGTGGTCTAAATGTATTTATCTGTATTTACATATTCTGTGGAAGGTGTAGGACCAAGAAATGTTCGTCCAATCAAAACGCTCGGTCCGAGCGTTTTAATTGTATTTTCTACCTGTCTGTCAACGTATGTATTTGCGTACCTCTGCGCACCCTGTTCGCGCAGACATGATTCGTCATCAGCGCGTTCACGCACGCTGTGCAGACACAGCGAGAATGGCAGACAAACATCAACAACCCGATCTTCCTTCCTGGTATTGTAGTACTTTTACTATCTGTGCTATTATGTTTTCTCACCGGTGAATGACACATGATGTAGCCCAGCGGTTCCCAATTGCAGTTCTCGCGCTCCCCGCTCTGCATATTTTGCTTAGTCTCCTTTAGTTAACACACCTGAATCAGATAACCAGCTCATTAGAAGAGAGCTACGTGCATGAACTGTGTTCCGATTGACATGCTCCCTACACAGTGTTCATTGCTCCCTACTCCCTGAGCAGGGAAAATCCGTCGGAAATTTATTTCACTTCGGAACATTCATTCGCAGATTGCACTGCGCAGCGTCTTTACACACAGACGAAACTTACTAGAGAGTGTGACATAATATACCTCTGTAAATAAATACAATTTAAATTCACATCTTGCACACTTTATTGCCCTTTGTATGGAACATGCTTTGAACTGGAATCATGGCGGAATATCTGGTAATGTCCACTTCGCAGGGCACTTATGACTTACGGTCAAATAGAACAAAAGTCAGACGTGATAAGATATATGAAATGTGCAGAGCGGGGAGAGCGCGAGGACTGTAATTGGAAACCGTTGATGTAGTAATTTAATGTTGTCTCTGGTATTCCGCTCTCTGAGCGTATATGTGTTCAGGGGGCGTGGCTTTGGACGGCGATTGCAGGGAGGGTGGGACGTTCGCTTTCAGTGCTATCAGGCTAAAGTTAGCATTTTCCGAAATGTCCCACTACACCTTTAAGTTAGTTGAACAAAAAAATCCCATAGAAACTTCTATAAATTGCTGAGTGATATAAGGATACAAGGCAAACAGTAGTACACTCTAAAAATTAAAGTAACACTTTAGAATAGGGAACGCTTATTCACTATTAACTGCGACTTTTCCCTCAATAAATTCCTAATTTGCTGCTTATTAATAGTTAGTAAGGTAGTTGTTAAGTTTAGGTATTGGGTAGGATTAGGGGTGTAGAATAAGGTCATGTAGAATAAGGCATTAATATGTGCTTAATTAGTACTAATAAATGGCTAATATTCTAGTAATATGCATGCTAATAAGCAACTAGTTAAGAGACCCTAAAATAAAGTGTTACCAAAATTACTTTTGAAGTTGTAAACAAATATTACAAGAAATATTATTTCAGTTTGTCTACTTCAAAATTTCATTTTTACAGTCTAAGTTTTTGTGAAATTGACTAGCAATTAATGAGTGAAAACTGTTTTTACACCAACTTTTTTTTTTTCCAGTGTGCTGAGCAATATCACTTGTTATACTCTAAATGATGCTGGGTTAACAACGACCATTTCTGGGTTATTTGGCAACCCAGCGCTGGTTAAATATTGGATAGAACACATGCTGGGTTATTTTGACCCAGCTAGTTGGGTTAAATGTTTTTACCCAACATGCTGGGTTGTTTTATTTAACTCAGCTATTGTTTAAAAATTACTATATTGCTGGCTTAAAATGGGTTGGATATTAGAAATGGCATAGAATTACTGGAGGCAACAATAATAATCAAAAGGTGAACATTCATTAATAAGCAAGAACACACATGGACAAAAAAAAAAGACAAATTGAATGTATTTTGGAAGAATACAGCATAGACTGCAATATTATAATGTCTGTGATTATTTATTCTGTTTGTAAATAAACCTTTAGTAACATTATAAATGTCTTTGATGACACTTTTGATCAATTCAGTGTGTCCTTGCTGAATAAAAGCATTCACTTTTGAATGTTAGTGTACATGAGGTAACACTTAGTGAACACTATTCAGTAGTTGCTTATAAGCATGCATACTATTTGCTTATTGGTGGTTTATTACTTGTAAAGCACATATTAATGCCTCATTCTGCATAACCATATTCTATATCCCTTAATCCTATATACCCAATACCTAAACATAACTACTACAACAACTACCTTGCTTACTATCTATAAGCAGATAATTAAGAGTTTACAGAGGGAGAACTCTTAGTTAATAGTGAGTTGATTGTGTTTCCTAATCTAAATTGTTACTATACATAATTATGTTCCTCTTAAATTATCATGTTACACCAATATTAGTCATTTTTTAAGCCCAGATAAGGTGTCAGTAGTTCCTGTATGAACCTAATGAAAGCAGTAGTATAAGAAGTCGCAATATATTATGATATGCATGTTCTTTCACATGTTGTCTGTCCTCCTGTGATGCTCCGCTGTGATGCTCTCATTATGGACTTGTTGAAATGATGATGTCTTTTTGGGGTCTAGCCTTATATTCAGCAGGCAGCAAATGATTTGAGTGACTAGTGTGTCTAATTCCCATCCACTGTCAGGAAGGCCAAGCCATAACTCAGAGGCTCTGTAACAAGCAGGAGTTCTTATATACTCAGAATTTATAAGAAGCCTGCATCCTGTAATTGGAGTAGGCGTAGAGTGGAATGTCAAGGGATCTCTGATATTGCAGTTGCAGATCTGTTAACAGCAGAACTTCATGAGCTGGACAGGCTTTCTTTAAAAGCCCACATGATGATAACAACTAAATGATTAAAAAAAAATAGTAATAATAATAAGTAAATGTTGACTGTATTTAAGCAGACATGCTTATTTAGAGAGCAAATCAGAATTAATGATCTCTGACGTTTAAAGAACAAGTTAAAGAAGTGCCAAAAACTAAAATAGCACCCAAAGTATTTTTTATTTTTCTGTCTTAAATGTGTTTCTTCCCCTTCTTTTTGCACCAATTCTGTCTGTAAAATGATAATAAAAATGCCTTTAAAAAATACACATTATAATATGTTTTTCTACATTTTCCCCTCCTTTGTCATTTGTAACTACAATGGATGACTGTTACAGAAAAGAAAAAAAAAAAAAAAACACACTTTATAGTCTGGGGACCAGTTCTCACTATTAACTAGCTATTAATTATGACTTTTGCTTTAATAAACTCCTAATTTGTTGCTTATTAATAGTTAGTATGGTAGTTGTTAAGTTTAGGATTAAGGCATCTAAAATATGGTCATACAGAATAAGACATTAATATGTGCTTTATAAGTAGTAATAAACAGCAAATATGCTAGAAATATGCGTGCTAATAAACAAATACCATATCTTGCCATATATTTCTTATTTATTTATTTAAGTGATACTATATGGGCACATGCTGTGTGTTGATGGGGCTGTGGTACTGTAGCTTAGCTGTTAAATATCTGAGAGTTTATTACCTAAAGTTTGGGGTCAAAATCAAAGGGCGGGGGGGGGGGGGGGGCGGGGTCATGTCATATGGGGCTGGGATCCTCTGTCACTGTTGTGCCGTTGAACAATCCATTTAGCCTCAGGTTATTCCAGGGGACCGATCCCTGTAATGAATTGTAAGATGAAAAAGAATAGAGACAGCTAAATGATGAATAGCTAATAGCTAACTAAATTGTCAAATGTTTTGTTAAAATCTGTTAAAAAAAAACGTTAATGGGTTCTGTGCCTGAAAATTGCAATTACTGTTCAGTTTGCAAGTGCATTTCATTAGAACAGTTTTATAATTCTCATTGAAGCTGCTTAGGCTAGCAAGTTATTAAGCATAATTGATATGGTCTTACTGCGACTCACACAATCCACAAAGATACTGATTTGCCAAAAAAAAAAAAAACACATGCAAATTTGATACACATAAAAGGTGGGGGGGGGGGTCTCCCTTAATGAATATTCATTTTGGTGCATGCCTCCATTGGAGTGCACAAACAGGGCAGTGTCAATGCGAATCAAAGCAGCTCTTAATTTGATTCGCATTGTTCACCAGCTGCTGTCGTCATGTGTAATATGCAGACTCTGAGAATGCATGACATGCATTAATGTGATATTAAGTTATTTCTCATGAGCTTTTGGTAAGCAACTGTTTTATTTAAAATTACATTTAGCGCAAAAAAACATATAACTGAATTTAATATATTGTTGTCATCCATGTCAACTTAACTTACACAGCATATAACAGTAATAAAGCATATTACTGACAGTGACAGTTTATGTTCTCTTATTTCAAGCTTTTGAAAGTGAGTGAATTTGTTCGATTTCACATTATTTTGGATCTTGGTAAACCAAGGCTAAAAAGTCTTTGAAATAGGTTTTTTGAAGAGACAGACACATGTTATTAGCACTCTTTTTAATTAATTAATTTTCAGTTAGCAAAACTGGACTGAATCAAAACAGAAGAGCATGGCACTTTTACCACCAAGGTCATGATTCCCAGGAAAAGCAAGAACTGACATAATGTGTCAGTTGGAATATAAGTCACTTTGGATAAAAACATCTGCCAAATGCATAAATGTAAATCTAAGTAACTCATAACTTATTGATTGAAATCAAACTGAATCAGGATTGGATTGATCACTGAGTTAATTGCTCAGTGAATCATAAGTCATCATTTTCATATCTGACTTCTAACTCATTTTTCACTTCAAATGCTCCGAAAAGCAGGTAAGGTGAGTGAGCGGTTTCTGTTTACAGAGAATTTGTTGACTGATGGAGTAAAAATACTGTTGTGTGTTTAATGATCTGAATCGTATCAGCTCTAAATAAACATGAATGTGTTAAAGAGACACACATCTTATATTTTGTGTGGTCATAATCTATGTACTGTCTCAAGAGAATTGGAAGACATTTATGGCAGACTTTTATTTGTTTGTTTGTTAGACTGTTTACACACCCCTGTATAGTTTGTTGTACTTTGTCTGTAACACTTTACAATAACGTCTCATTTGTTAACATATGTTAACTAACATTAACTAACAATGAGTAAATATATTTTTACAGCATTTATTAACCTTTGGTTTTGTTATGCATATGTTAGTTTGGTCACACTTTATTTTAATATCAAATTCTGACTATTAACTATTAACCATGACTTTTGCCTTATTAAACTCCTAATTTGCTGCTTATTAATAGTCAGTAAGGGAATTGTTATGTTTAGATATGGGGTAGGATTGAAGGAATAAAATATGGTCCTGCAGAATAAGGCATTAACAAGTGCTTTATAAATACTAATAAACAGCCAATATGCTAGAAATATGCACAGTGGATAGTGAGAATAGTTCCTTAAAATAAAGTTTGTGCACAGTGCATTTATTTTAACTGATACAACTTTTGATCTTTAAAAAAATGGAAGTAAATGCTTAAAGCTACAATTAGTGTTAGTCTTAGTCACTGTTAGTTGTTACAAATATGTTAATATTGAAAACACACCGTAACAGTTGGTGGGTGAAACTGACCTGACATTATAAATCAAAGCTTAAACAATGCTATCTCACGGCAATTCGTACGTATTTTACGAGGTGGCTAATTTGTACGAATTCGTACGACCTCACTCGTACGATTTAGTACGATTTGTCTAAACTGCAGTGACGGGTAGGTTTAGGGGCGGGGTTAGGTGTAGGTCATTCGTACAAAGTCATACGAATTGGCAAATCGTAAAATACGTATGATTTGGCAAAAATCGTATGAATTTGTACGAGTGAGGTCGTACGAATTCGTACGAATTAGCCACCTCGTAAAATATGTACGAATTGCCGTGAGATCGGGCTGGCTTAACAGGAAATTAGCAAATTTCCCATTCCCGACCAGTGAATAATTCCTGGCATTGTAATATATTAGTGTTTGTACAGTAACTCAAACAGTCCAAAATGATAATCACACTTCCACAAATTCATGCTAATCAATAATAAGGACTGATTGTGTTGCTTTAAAAACTTTTTTGGATCTATTTCTGTGGAGATTCTCATGAAGTTTCAGACTGTAAAGCTTAAGTTGCTGAAGCTCCAAGGAAAGGTTAAGGTTTCTATTTTCAAAAACATGTATAAACCACATTTCTCAGTAGCACGATCACTAAAGAGTGATCACTAAAAGAGTTGGAAATGTAATTTGGCAACTGATTCATCTCTTGTGGCTTATGTTTTAGAGCTGTTGATGTACATTGCCCATTTGTCACACTGCCAAAGCTGAACAGCTGGAGCTGAAGTGGACCAACACTGACTAGAACACTTGGCCACCCTGAGTGACAGAAAATGACTGACTTTCCTTGATAGCATACACAACTTCCCTCATCAGCATCATCATTCACTTGCATTTCTGACAGATGAATGATCCTTGCAGTTTAGTATAAATATGTAAAAAAAAAAAAATGTTGGACTTGACAAAAGAGATAACATACAACAGTTCCTGTTCAATCCTGCTTTAACAGCATGCCAGGTTATTATTGGCATCCCAATGTCATCATCATTTTCCATCATTTGTTTTACAGTGAGCTATAATGTTTTGATTCGATTACAATATATCAATATGAAGTCATCTAACCAGATGTTTGAAATTAGTCCCACAGTTGCTTAGTAAGTCAAGCGATCTCTGATTAGTGAAAAGAGCATGTTCTTCAGTCATTTTAAATGATTGTCTCACACACATCCACAGGTGTTGCATTACCCATTTGTTTGAACTGCAATTGACTAAAGCTCTCCAGTTTTTCTGTTGATTTTGCTGATTGAATGATTGTTTAAATTGGCTGTGTTTCCCTTGTGAGCATGAAACACCTGCTCGTGATCCATCACAGGAGATCAGTGTGTGCTGTTATACCTCTCAAACAGGTGGCATAACCTAAGACATTCTGAAAAGAGAATAGAGAAAAAATCAGCTGCAGATCTTTGCCGCTGGCCAAATGAAGCATATTTGAGTCAGACATTTAAGAATAGAAAAGGGAAGCATCAAACAATCTTTGAACTTGTGGAAAATATAATTAGTCATATTTGTAACATGTTTGACAATATGCAATGATCTAAAGCAGTTTTTGGACTGAATCCATTGTGAAGCTGCAGAATTAAAAAAAAACAGCTAATAATAAAATTAAAGGAATAGTTTACTCAATAAATTTGCTTCTTCACTTCACAAGACATTCATTGATAGACTGTGGATTATTGTGATGTTTTTTATCAGCTGTTTGAACTGACGGCACCCATTCACTGCAAAGGATCCATTAGTCATGTAATGCTACATTTCTCCAAATCTGTTGCAATGAAGAAACAAACTCATCTACATCTTGAATGGCCTGAGGGTGAGTACATTTTCAGCAGTTTTCATTTTTAGCTGAACTATTCCTTTAAATCATCCTCATATTCCTGTTTCAATTCATGTTTTATTTATGCAATCAAAGTCACTGGGTCCAAAAGAACATTAGACCCTATTGACTTTCATTGTATGGACAAAAAATATTTTTCAAGATATCTTTTTCT